>JAVJIF010019806.1:0-56442 GCA_038442645.1 Agave tequilana | reverse complement strand
TAGAGGCTGATAGGTAGTTAAAAATGCACATTTATCATCATATGTATCATCATATTTCCCTACTTATTCTTTTATTATGCACTACTACTAATGTTTTATTGTTTAATGTGTGCAGGCCTTGAGTGATTAAAAAATAAAGAAATAAAGTGCAAGTGAAGCCCAAAATCCCAAGAATCCTACAAGCCCACATGCAGAATTAATTATAGTAATTTAAAAGCTTTTATCTTATCTAACCTAATCTAAACTTGGATTTTAAATTATTAATTTAAAATCTAGGGGAGGAAGAGGAAGGATAAAATAGAACTCCTAATTGCTAAAATGAGGAGGAAAAGGATAAGATGGATCATTATCCTTAAACAGAGATGGACTTCTACTTAAACCTGGTTGCTTCAATACAAGGATAAAGATAAAAGGGGAGAAAAACTTAAAGATAAAGAACAAATCCTTTTATAAATTCGGATTTGTGATAACTTACTTCCCAAGTTATCCCGAGTTCTCAAGATAGAAGGTTTGAATATAGAATCCAGAACGAGGAGCCCAGATGAACGGACCTGAGGAGGCCACGCAAGAAAGCGCGTGGCCATTGGCCACGCTATAGCCGCGTTTCTGCGGCCATTTGGATGATTCTAGTTACGCGATTTCGTGGGAGAGTTGTACTGAAACTCTACGTCTTATATCTCCTATAAATACCCCTGCAGAGCAACAGAGAGGGGGATCCAAAGACTGAAGCTTAGGGTTTTCTTTAGATCTTTTCCTCTTTCCGAAATTTCTTGTATTTTTGTTTTTATTATTTGAAGAAGAATATTTTGAAGAAGGAGAGGAGCTTTGTAATTGGTTAGTGACATCCAATAAAAAGGTTCTTCATTCTTCTTTGCAATTTAATTCAATTTTTCTGCTTAGATTAATTATTTTTCTTCTTTTCGCTTTCATGCAAATTTTCTTATTTAACATAAATATTGAAAATAAAAATAAAAATATGAATAACTAATTAAAACTATAGTTTGCTAATCTCTCGATCAACCCTAGTTCAGTTTAAAAGATGAATCGATTAATATTTATTATTAGAAACCCTAGGATTAAAATGATGTTCTCGAAGATGAATCGATAATTAGGTTTATTTAATTCAGTTTGCACTTTTTAAATGATTACTTATATTTCATACTTAAAAACTTTGATAGCATAATTTTAAGTAAAAACTTCTCTTATGCTATACTTTAAAATTAGATAGTTTAATTTTATTAGTGCACACTAATTAGGGTTCCAACATTATTATTCATCTTACTTGATTCTCAATTAGTAACCTAGGATGTATACTTATTCATTCAATATGATGTTCACTCTTTGAGACTAATACTTTGGGTTGTGGTAGATGATTAGTAAACTATACTTCTTTGGCTTGATCAAATCTAATCAATATCTCTTTTCTTTCTAAGCCAAATACAGAGAAGATCGTTCTAAAAAGCTTCCATCGCATCCTTCCCTATGGATCGACCCGTGTAGCCCTTGCTACACGATTACTTAGAAATGAGACTAAAATTTTCTAAACTCTTTCCTTACTATTTTTCCGTTTCAATCAAAATTTTGGCGCCGTTGCCGGGGAAGGAACGACACGATATTCTCAAAAACTAATTCTTCTTTTTCTTTCTGTTTACAGGATCAGAGAACAGGAACTATAACTACAGATAAGGACATATAGCAACTCTGTGCCTCTGCCCTAGAAGGCAGAGCAACAAAGGCTACTATCTAGCCGTGCAAACGCGGCAATGCCGCGTTTCCGCGGCTATAGTAGAGAACTACTGACTGAAATTTTGCAGGTTGCTGCAAATTGCAACATTCTATTTACTGCTTTGATAATTTTTCTCTGTGATCACCCTGCATACTCCAAACTAATTAACAGTAACCTATTAGTTGATTAATAAAAAAAAATTAGACTCTTGCATCATAGGCACGTGTCTATTTAAGTTTTCTTAATTTCTGTTGAAGAGTGCTGGCGACAAGGTACGTTCGCATTGCATATAGATTAGGAAGCACCTTTGGCTGATTTACTACTTTTGAGTGAATACTTGTCTATTGCTTTACACGTGCACTAAATCAATTGAAGGACAAATCCCATAAACAAGATAAGGTGGGGATTTCATCACCCTTCCTTAGCCCACAAATCATCTCCGTCACACTCACAATCCTAACCCTAAAATAAAAATTGACTAGACGTTGGCCTTAGGTTAACTCAGACTCATTAAGAGATTGGCTGAAGGAGGAAGTTGTTCGAAATTAACTCTCGCCAAATCGGTGCTTAGGAAGGGGATTAAGGGCCGAAAGCCCGAAAGTTGGTGGTTACTTAATTAAGGAACGTCTTTGACGGATAACCTCCCACCGATCTTGCCACCTACCTGGCCGGTTAACTTGTGGTTAAGGTCGGCAGTATAAAGACAGTCTAAAGTTAGGAGTCGTCTAGGTCCAGGCTTACCCTAGAATAGGATTTTTGATTATTTTTTTCTTTTCTTGATTGATTGGGTGAACTTGTTTGTTAACTGTGCATGTCAGCTTGGTCGAGAGACCCAGTCACATCTAGACTAACTAGGACCAGTTCACCACCCGAACAAAAATTCGATTCATACATGGTAAAACCACCATCACTGCAATATAGGTTCTATCCTATTAGAACCTCTCTTTCATCTTGCATTCAGTTACCCGATGAAGGTGTTGACCAATTTGAGTTCAAACCACAATACATCAACACTCTTCCCAAATTTCATGGATTTGAATCCGAGGATGCATGCTTTTTCATAAGAAAATTTGAAGAAGTATGTCTAATGATGAAAATATCCAGCCTAGGAGTAGATGCCATTAAATTACGGTTTGTCTCATTCTCTTTAAAAGACTTAGCAAAGAAATGGTTCTACAGTCTAGAGACTGGTTCCATATCCTCACGGGATAATTTCGTCAAAGCCTTCTTAAAGAAATTTTTTTCGTTCACAAGACTGCACTAATTAGGAAAAGCATCTTGCAGTTTAAGCAAACAGCCAATGAACCTTTTTGGAAGTACTTCGAACGTTTTAAGGACCTCCTTGCCCAATGCCCTCGCCATGGGATAGAAAAATGGCGACTTTGCCAAGCTCTTTATAATGGATTAGAATATCAAACTAAAACCCTATTAGAATCCATGTGCCAAGGAGGATTTTTGAAAAAGAACGAAAACGAAGGATGGTTATTATATGAAGAGTTGACTGATAACACCATCCAATGGGAACCAACTCCGGAAAAATTTTGGACTAATGACCCTAGCTCTTCTAAAGGAGGTGTCCACTCCATTGAGGCTAACATAGCTACCAAAGCTAAACTAGCTGCTGTGATGCGAAGACTAGAAGCTCTTGAAACTAAAGAACCAGTCTCAGTGAACCAAGTCAGCCCAACACCTTCGGTGGGCTGTACTTATTATCAAGCCATGAGCCATGTATTCGAGGAATGTCCCGTCTTTATAGCTCTTCAAACTCTGCCCGAGCATATGAGTGCAGCCTTCACAAGCCCACTAACAATCCATATTCATCCACCTATAATCTCGGTTGGAGAAATCACCTAAATTTCTCATAGGGCCCAAACAACAATGATCAAACAAGGCCCCAAATTCTCCAACAATTTTCAACAATCTTCTTATCAATAAATTTTTCCAACCAAAATCCCCACCTTCTTTCCAAAATTCACATATAAAAACAAGACTCTTCAATATGGAAAGAAAGGTGGACACTCTAGTTAAGAGCCAAGACACGCTAGCTCAAGTCTTGACTAGGATAGAGATGCAACTGAATCAACAAGAAAGACAAAAGGGCACTCTACTAAGTCAACCATTACCAAACCCTAGGAATCCTAGGCAAGCCAATGAGGCTCAAGACCCAAACCAGTGTTACTTGTTCATACATTAAGGTCAGGAAAACAAGTTGATAATCAAGTATCCATGCCACCGGACCCACCTCAATTGTCTATTCCATCTAGTTCCACTCCATTTCCACAAAACTCAAAAGAAACTGAAGTTGATAAGTCAGCAAAACAGGTGCACCAACTTATAGCCCCATTTTCAAATAGGCTTAGGAGTAATAATAATGCACATATGGAGAAATTGCTCGAGGTATTTAATCAAGTTAGGCTTAATATACCACTTCTTGATGCAATCCAACAGATTCCTAGTTATGCCAAATTCCTTAAGGACATGTGCACCAAGAAAAGAAAGACAAATGTGTCCAAGAAGGTTTTTCTAACCATTAACATTAGTGAGCTATTGTCCAACCAGATTCCAGTCAAGTACAAAGACCCTGGTTGCCCCACCGTTTCTTGCACAATAGGTCGAGCTAAAATTAGTAGAGCACTCCTCGATTTAGGAGCAAGCATTAATTTGCTTCCCTTCTCCGTATATCAGCAACTTGGCTTAGGCGAACTCAACCCAACTCAAGTTATGATCCAATTAGCTGATCGATCAATTAAAATTCCAAATGGAGAAATCAATAATGTCCTTATACGTGTAGGAGAATTTATTTACCCAGTTGATTTCATTGTTTTAGAGACACAACCCGTGTCTAATCCTAGGTCCCAAACTCCCGTCATCTTAGGACGTCCGTTCCTAGCAACTCTAATGCAATCATAAATTGTAGAAACGGATCCATGAGATTGACTTTTGGAGACATGACCAAGGAAGTCAATGTTTTCAACTTAGGTAAACACCTCTACGACATAAACGACCAACCCTTTGAGGTCAACTTTATTGAAAATATGACTAGTGAGCATAAAGAGGAGATCACACTAGAATCAAAGGATGAGGAAGAGTTAGAATCTAGTAATCTCAACCTTGATGAGATTGAGTGGGTAGCAAGTCCAAGTTTTATAGAGATGGAGAATTTAAGCTTAACACCTCCAACCATCGAGCCACCTCCTTCCTTGGAGTTAAAGACCTTGCCTAAACATCTTAAGTACACCACCTTGGTGAACAAGAGACGTTATCAGTCATAGTTGCCTCCAATTTGACTAATAGGTAAGAGGAAGACCTATTGGCAACCCTTAGGAGACATAGGGAAGCCATTGGTTGGACTATGGCCGATATCAAAGGACTAAGCCCTAAAATAGTCCAGCATAGAATCTATCTAAATGAAGGGGTTAAACCAAAGAGGGACCCACAGTGTAGGCTAAACCCGCTCATGAAAGAGGTTGTACAAGGTGAAATAATGAAACTGTTGGATAATGGGATCATTTATCCTATTTTCGATAGCCAATGGGTCAGCCCAGTGCACGTGGTCCCTAAAAAGTCCAGTTTTACTGTGGTGAAAAATGACAAGTAAGAGTTAGTGCAAACACGACTACCTACCAAGGTTTGAGTATGCATAGACTATCGCAAGTTGAACGTCGCTACTAGAAAAGACCATTTCCCCTCCTATTTATCGACCAAATGCTTGAACGATTAGTGAGCAATGAGTATTACTATTTCTTGGACGGTTACTCAGGGTATAACCAAATCCCAATAGCCCCGGATGACCAAGAAAAGATAACCTTCACATGTCCATTTGGGACGTTTGCCTATCGCTGAATGCCTTTCGGCCTATGCAATGCCCCCGCCACATTCCAACGTTGCATGTTAAGCCTTTTCTCCGACATGGTCGAGCGCTTCTTGGAGATCTTCATGGACGACTTCTTCATCTATGGAAATTCATTTGACCAATGTCTACATCACTTAGAGCTAGTGCTAAAAAGGTGCACAGAAAAGAACTTGACCCTAAATTGGGAAAAGTGCCACTTTATGGTGCAGCATGGGATTATCCTAGGTCATGAGATATCTAGGAAAGGGATGAAAGTGTATAAGGCTAAGGTGGAGATCATAGCCAAACTCCCAATTTCACGATGCGTGAAAGACATTCGTTCTTTCTTAGGACACCCCGGGATTTACCGTAGGTTCATTAGGGATTTTAGCAAAATTGCTAGACCCCTTACAAACCTTTTAGCCAAAGACGTGCCCTTCATCTTTGATGACAAGTGTAGTAGCGTATGGGAAAAGCTAAAATTGAAACTTATCTCTGCACCTATCATCTCATCTCCGGACTTGTCCAAACCCTATTTTGCTATAGGCGTTGTCTTAGGACAACACAAAGATAACAAGCAACACGTGATCTATTATTCAAGTAGGACACTCAATAATGCCCAAGTGAACTATACTACAACCGAGAAAGAATTCCTGACAGTAGTGTTCGCATTGGAGAAATTCCACCCATACCTACTTGGAACCAAAACCACGATATTTACTAACCATTCTGCACTTCGATACCTAATGCTCAAAAAGGATGCGAAGGCTCGACTCATTCGTTGGATCCTCCTCCTTCAAGAACTCGATCTCAAAATTCGAGATAAAAAGGGTGTCGAAAATGTCGTCGCAGACCATCTCTCTCGTGTGCCAAACGCACCTTTCGACGAACTGCCCATCAACGATAATTTCCCCGACGAACAACTTTTAGCCATCTCTACGGAATCTTGGTCTGCCGACATAGTTAATTACTTAGTCACAAACCAAACACCATCTAGTAGGTCAAAACAGGATAGATACCGGTTCTTGTCTCAAGTCCGGTATTTCATGTGGGAGGACCCTTACCTCTTCAAATATTGTAGCGACCAAATAATTAGGAGATGTGTTCCCAAAGAGGAAACTAGAAGCGTTCTAGCCTTTTGTCACGAATTTGCTTGCGGTAGACACTTCGGTCCCGCAAAACAGCCGAAAAGATACTACAGAGTGGCTTCTATTGGCCCACTTTGTTTAAAGACGCATTTGACTTTTGCAAAACTTGCACAAGATGTCAAATAATAGGAAGGATTTCTAAACGTAATATGATACCCCTAAATCCAATTCTAGAAGTAGAACTCTTTGATGTTTGGGGCATTGATTTTATGGGTCCCTTCCCTAATTCATTTGGGCACCAATACATCTTGTTGGCTGTAGATTACGTATCCAAATGGGTTGAAGCCATCCCTTGCAAGATAAATGACAACAAAGTTGTTGTCAAATTCTTGAAAGAAAATATCTTTTCACGCTTTGGAACCCCTTGTGCCATAATTAGTGATAATGTTACACATTTTTGCAATAGAACTTTTGAAGCTCTTATGCGAAAATATGCTATAACACACAAGTTATCTACACCTTACCATCCTTAAACCAGTGGACAGGTAGAAGTTTCAAATAGGCAAATTAAGCTTATCTTGGAGAAAACTGTGAATCAAAACAAGAAGCACTGGTCCACCAAATTGGTAGATGCCTTATGGGCATATAGGACCGCCTTTAAAACGATTCTAAGAATGTCTCCTTATAGACTAGTCTTTGGAAAGGCTTGCCACCTTCCTGTTGAGATAAAGCACCGAGCCTTATGGGCAATTAAGCAGCTGAATTTTGATCTAGATAAGGCTGGTGAATTTTAGAAATTACAAATTTCCGAACTTGAGGAGTTAAGGAACGAGGCGTATGAAAATGCGAAAATTATAAAAGATAGGGTTAAGATTTTTCATGATAAGTTCATCACGAGAAAAACTTTTGTCTAAGGACAAAAAGTCTTACTCTATAACTCTAGACTTCACCTCTTTCCCGGAAAGTTAAAATCAAGATGAACAGAGCCTTTCATTGTTAAGACTGTGTTTCCACATGGAGCCATAGAGATATACGACCCTAAAAATGAAAATGTATTCAATGTAATTGGTCAACTTCTGAAACCATTTTTGGAATCAGTACCGGAAGCAAACGCAGCTATGGGTCTTTTTGACCCAATGTATCGGTAACTCTACCTCTCTGCCAGTTCATTTCATGCATTTATAGATACATGCATACATTGGGGACAATGCATCAGACAAGTGTGGGGGAGGGTACTAACCTTAATTTCAAAATAAATATATATATATAATAAATTTTTTTAACATAGATTATTCTAATATAGGTTATTAACTTAACAAAAATTTTAAAAAAATTTAATATATATATATATAGGTGAAAAAGGAGACAATATTTTGACTTATCTTTTGAAAAAAATCCAAGTTAATCTTAAGAATTAGAAAAATCATGATTAGGATTTCTAAAATCTTGGTCGAAATAAAATAAATTGTTGGATTTTTTTAGGTATAGGAGGAAATTTTGTTAGTCTTGATTTTTACCTTAATGAAATGTGCATACCTACACCTTTACTTCTAGGATTCTAAGACAAAGACTCTTGTGCCTTATAAAAAAATAATAAAAAAGGAAAAAGAAGAGTTCACTAATTAGCTGGATACATGTGCCTCAAGAAGCATAAGTATTCACGCCTAAAAGTGATTTTTATAAATAAAGTCCTTGGTTTTGTGGCCTAGTTCACTCGAGTCCTTAAGTCCGTGGGGTATTTTCTCACCCGGTGCCTTAAACCGACCAGTTTGGGAGCCACCGACCTTAGGCTTGCTACATGGGTGGATTAGAAAGCCTAAGAAAATCAAGAAATATTATCTATGTACTAACACATCTAATAGGCAATTTGTTAGGTATGAGGGCCTCAAGAAGTCTTGATACTTATACAAAAGAAAATTAGATGAGTTATACATATTAAAAAAAGAGAATAATAATAATAATAAAGAGGCATGAGAGTCCGAATTAAAGAATCCCTAGTAAAGATTCACAATGATGCATATGACTTAGGGTAACAAAAGAGATTATATAAAAATTTAATTTTAATCGTTACCTAAAATTGATAGCAAATTATTGTATAGAGACATTAAGTTCAAGAATGAATAAAAATGATAATCCTAAAACTTATAGATTGCTTAGTTTCTTCAAAAATATTTTAAATATTTCTCTCTTTTTTCAAAATAAAAAAACATAATTATAATACATATTATTAATCACTAACATTTTATTCTTTTTTACGGATTTTGTGGGTGTAATTCACTGAAAACCCTCACGAGACAACACTCGTCCTCTAGGGGTAACCTAGAGGTTTAACGGTTTATTGCACGTACTAAGTGCAATCGTGATTCCTACGAAAGTGAGTTACATAGGTTAGATTTTATTTTCTTTTCCTTTTCTTTTTTTATTTTTACTCGAGGATGAGCAAAAATATAAGTGTGGGGGTGTGATAGGTAGTTAAAAATGCACATTTATCATCATTTCCCTACTTATTCTTTTATTATATACTACTACTAATGTTTTATTGTTTACTGTGTGCAGGCCTTGAGTGATTAAAAAATAAAGAAATAAAGTGCAAGTGAAGCCCAAAAGCCCAAGAATCCCACAAGCCCACATGCATAATTAATTGTAGTAATTTAGAAGCTTCTATCTTATCTAACCTAATCTAAACTTGAATTTTAAATTATTAATTTAAAATCTAGGGGAAGAAGAGAAAGGATAAAATAGAACTCCTAATTGCTAAAAAGAGGAGGAAAAGAATAAGATGGATCATTATCCTTAAACAGAGATGGACTTCTACTTAAAACTGGTTGCTTGCAATACAAGGATAAAGATAAAAGGGGAGAAAAACTTAAAAATAAAGAACAAATCCTTTTATAAATTCGGATTTATGATAACTTGCTTCCCAAGTTATCCCGAGTTCTCAAGATAGAAGGTTTGAATACAGAATTCAGAAGGAGGAGCCCAGATGAACGGACCAGAGGAGGCCATGCAAGAAAGCGCATGGCCATTGGCCACTCTATTGCCGCGTTTCTGCGGCCATTTGGATGATTCTGGTTACGCGATTTCGTGAGAGAGTTGTACTAAGACTCTACATCTTATATCTCCTATAAATACCCCTGCAGAGCAACAGAGGGGGGGATCCAGAGACTGAAGCTTAGGATTTTCTTTAGATCTTTTCCTCTTTTCGAAATTTCTTGTATTTTTCGTTTTTGTTATTTGGAGAAGAATATTTTGAAGAAGGAGTGGAGCTTTGTAATTGGTCAGTGACATCCAATAAAAAGGTTCTTCATTCTTCTTTGCAATCCAATTCAGTTTTTCTGCTTAGATTAATTATTTTTCTTCTTTTCGATTTCATGCAACTTTTCTTATTTAACATAAAAATTGAAAATAAAAATAAAAATATGAATAACTAATTAAAACTATAGTTTGCTAATCTTTCAATCAACCCTAGTTTAGTTTAAAAGATGAATTGGTTGACGTCTATTATTAGAAACCCTAGGATTAAAATAGTGTTCTTAAAGATGAATTAGGTTTACTTAATTCAGTTTGCACTTTTTAAATGATTACTCACAGTTCATACTTAAAAACTTTGATAGCATAATTTTAAGTAAAAAACTTCTCTTATGCTATACTTTGAAATTAGATAGTTTAATTTTTATTAGTGCACACTAATTAGGGTTCCAACATTATTATTCATCTTACTTGATTCTCAATTAATAACCTAGGATGGATACTTATTCATTCAATATGATGTTCACTCTTTGAGACTAATACTTTGGGTTGTGGTAGATGATTAGTAAACTATACTTCTTTAACTTGATCAAATCTAATCAATATCTCTTTTCTTTTCTAAGCCAAATACAGAGAAGATCGTTTTGAAAAGCTTCCATCGCATTCTTCCCTGTGGATCGACCCGTCTAGCCCTTGCTACACGGTTACTTAGAAACGAGACTAAGATTTTCTAAACTCTTATTATTTTCCTGTTTCAATCAGAGGCTAAGTATAGGAAAGAAAAAATTTAGTTTTCCTATAACTTATAGATTACTTAAATCTTACAATAATATTTCAAATATTTTTCTTTCAAAATGTATTTTTAAAATACTAACATTTTCTCTTTCTTTATGGATTTTGTGGTTGCAATCCACTGAAAACCCTCACGAGACAAAACTCGTCCTCTAGGGGAAACCTAGAGGTTTAACGGCTTGTTGCACATGCTCAGTGCAATCGCGTGACTTGCGAAAGTTGTCTAATATACTTTGATTTAGTTTTGTTATTTTGCTCGAGGACGAGCAAAAGATAGGTGTAGAGGTGTGATTGCACACATTTATTGCAATATTCTTTATTGCATTTCCTCATTAATCATATAATAAATCTGCTAAATTTCTTTTTTTAAATGTCTATTTTGCAGAAGATAATCATAAGGAGAAAGAGGATAAAATCAAATAAATATCAGTTAATTCTGATTTAACTAGATCTATTTGGTTAGAGGAGAATGATCCCAAATCCAATTGGTTAAATTCAGTTTTTGGTGAACCAAGTGGTTAAATCTAAAGATCAACCGAGGATAACGTCAAATACAGAGTCTAAATCCAAAGGGATAAATGGATAGAGAGAAGATCAATGGATAAGATGAAGTAAATTTGACTCAGATTCTGACTGGGTATATTTTAGTATTTGAATCATAACTTTCGCTACCGAAATTCAATTCTAATTCTTCAAGATGATCCAGAAAGAAGACGTAAAGGGTTACAACTCTTAAGTTGATCACTATTTCAAATTCCGTCATTTGATAAGTTATATGCAGCAATCAACACGCTAACAAGCTACAGATCAGAATTGATATCCACATCAAATCAAGTTTGGAGATAAGGGGAGGATTCAAATTCAGAAATATCCAGCTTCCCCTATCTTCATACTCCTCTAACCTCTGCATTTCTCCTATAAGTACCTGCAATCTCAAAGGTAAAGGGGAACGATCAAGCAGAGATAGATTTTAGGCCAGTTTTTCATTCTTTTTAGTGTAGGTTTTTATTTTCTTTTTATGTAATTTTTCATTTCTTTGTAAGCATAGGTTAGACTGAGATTCATGTAAGTAAGAGAGAGACTTATGTTGAGAGCGACACTAATGTAACCTCTTCCTTTCTTTCATCGTTTCTATAAGTAATCAAAGGTAACATCTTCATGCTTTTCTTATTATATGTTCTTCTTCTATTTCTACTTTCCCTCTTTTGGTTTTGATGAATGTCCAAGTGAACCTAGAAGTATCAATATAACCATGTTTGTGTGAGTGCCACCGATATTTCATGATGATGTTCTCCTCCTCAAGATTTCGTATCATTTCATTCTTACTCATCTTGATGATATAATGCGAATGGGGACTGAGCTCAATCTTATGGGTTATGCGTTGATCGCCTCCGAAGTAAGGTAAAACATACAAGGGTTCCACGTAAGTCATCAATCAGAGAAGGTAAGTATTTCTTGTAGCTTTTCTTTCTTTCTTTTAATTTTTTAGTGTAAATCACCAACACCACAATCTTTCAAATTTTTTCACTATTTTTCAATTTCTTTGTACATATTCATTTCTATTTTTCCATCTTCTCAATCTACCACTTTCTTCTTAACTTGATTGTAATTTATTTTCCTTCTCTTTTTAAGAACTAAAAGAAAATCTTTAACCATTCTTTGTAACCTAAAACAGAACTTATTAAAAAGCTTCCATTGCTAGTCCCTCCTTGTGGATCACGACCCGCATAGCCACTTGCTATTGCGGTAGTATTGAGTACCTTGCACTCTTTATTCTTAAGTTCTAAAATTCTGTATTTGTGTACAGGTTCAACATCAATCAAGCTAGAGGAACCAAAAGGAATCCGCAAAAGTGGGTTGTAAAGAAGCATGTATCTCATATTGATGAGGTTCATGTGACACAGCCAATTGGGTTCGTTGCTGCAAAGAAGAGAGTTGGTTGAGCTCTGTGGAGCTAACTTTAATAAACTATGAGAAGCTTGATCTCTTGGGCAGAGGGTACGTAGGCAGTCATGATGGCGTAGCCGTTTTGAGATGCAGCCTGTATGAATTTATTTGGTGTATTTGGGTTCTCGAGAATTGGCAACAGAAGCTGATTTGGACTTCATGTAATGGTGAAGAGTTGGACTTCAAGTAGAGGTAAAGTGTTGTGATCTCAATGAACATTTGATCTTCCAATGAGAAGATAGTTTAGCTTGCATAAGGGAACATGCATCCAGTTTGTTGAGCCGAAGTTGGTTATGTGGTGTACTCTACTCAGATTTGGTTGGACCATCTTGAAGACATTTAGACAGGAGTGTCAGTCAGTTGGAGAGTCAGTGTTGGCTCATGTTGGGTTCTTCTTGAGGTTATTTGGAATGGTGTTCCATTTAGTTGCTGAGTTGTAGACACAGTCGTTGGTCGGCTAATATGGTGTTGATTCTCTTTAGTGGAGTGTTGGGAATGCATGTATGGTGCATTCTATTTAGATGGCTGAGTTGAAATTTGAAATCTTTACAATTGATATTGGAGTTTGGAGAGAGTTGCCGCGAGGGCGACAAACTCAATTTGGATCTGGTTTGATCATTTGAAATCAATTGTAAGTGTGCTACAGATTCGTTTTAGGAACTGATTGGTACGTTCGATTTCGCCGAGATCGTTTGTCGATTTCGCCGAGATCGTTTGTCGATTTCGTCCGGAGCGCTCAAGTCGAAATCATGTGTCAATTTCACCAGGAGTTTATTGGAGTTCGGTTCAGATTTGAAAATTTTTCACCAATGTGGAGAATGTAGAGAGAGCAAAAATAGGGGATAAACTTTTTTAACTCTATGACAGGACTTCGGTCGACCAGGCGGTCGACCGACATGCACAAGGCATTTCCAGTAAGTTCTACAATGACAGAGGGCATTGAGTGGTAGACCGGGCGGTCGATTGCGCACTTGGAATGGTCGATTGGGTGGTCGACCGACAGTCGTGTCAGAACTGTTTCTGGACCCGACGTGAAACTGTTTTGAAGGTTTCTTCTTCTCCTCTCCCTATAAATAGAGGATGTGAACCCATTTTAGGGTAAAGAAAGATTTTCAGAGTGTGTTCTTGTGAGAACTAATTGTAATCCTCTTGTAATCTTATTTAAATCATCAATAGATCTCTCTCTTCTACCTCAAGGATGTAGGCATCTTTCTGAACCTCGTAAATCTTGATCTCTTTCTCTTTATGTGTGTGTTTGTAATCTAGGGTTTGTGTTCTTGGCATGCTCCAGCGCCACTAATGACTTGGTATTCTTTTAAGCAAGTTTAGTTTAATTCATGAGGATACACTTGATATTTTATGTACAATAAAGGTTAAACATATGCATAATTAAATTTTGGATGATTCAATCAAAATGGAACTCAAAGAAAATTGATTTGAGGAAGAATTATGTAACTATAATTTGTATTTAAATTCTATATACATATAGATAAAGCATCAAGTTCGCAAGGGAAATGTTCTCAATGAAGGCTGAAGATATTTTGGGCTCTGAATGGTTTGGAGAGGAAGAGTTGAAAGCAAAACCATGTAAGTTTTGCTCCATCTTTTTCGTTTTTCATGAGTCTCTATCTCTTCATAGAAGAAGATGGATTTTTACAAAAAGACCACCAGCTGACTTCTTAGTGAATTATGCACATTCCTGTGTTGTCGAGGCCATCGGCCCCAACTATGGCAAGACAAAGGAGGTGATTTTGTGAGATATATTATAAAGTGATAATTTTTTTGAAGTGCGAACTACATTTGTCATCTCATATTATGTGAAAGAAAGTCTTTCATATAATTTCTATATGCTGCTTTGAAACTGCCAACAACTTCTCTAATACTCTGTTAATAACTTAATCATGTTCTATTAATAAATTTGTCAGCAATAGTGAGCGGAGTTGAGATATCATGTTCTATTAATAAAATTACAGTTTAATATGTGCTCTCACGCATGAGAGTTATTACAAGCCACTTTCTTTCAAATACATTACTTGTTTATACAAAATGTTTCATTTTTCATTTTTCCCCCCTTTCTTCTGAGAGGGAGAAGCATGGAAATTTCTTTGCCAAGATCTTGTTTAGATTTGGTTTTTTCCGAGCAAGGCATGACTAGTGGCTTGACTTCGAGCATAAAATATGTGAATTACAAGAATCCATTTTCTTTCAAATACAGTTTTCACTTCTTCAATTCAAAACGTGAATTGGCAGAAACTACACAAAGTCTCTTTCATTTATTTACTATTTTCCTCTCACCCCAGAGCCTGCAACCCACCACTCTCTCTTTTCTTTTAATTTTTCATTTCATTTTTATCAGCCCAATTCAGAACCAATGCCCATATTACCCTTTATAATTTAACTCTTCTTCTTCCTCTTTCCAACCCTAGAGGAAACCCATTGCCACCATCTCTCTCTTTCTCTTTCTTCTCCCCTGCCAATGATTGCCATTGTCACTGCCCCTAGCCGCCTCCATCTCTCTGCTCCTCTCTGATCCCGATCTCTTTTCGCTCTCTACTCCATCGAGAGCTCTCTCTGCTATTGCTCTCTCCTGATTTTTTTTTTCTCTCCCAATATCTCTCTCCCAATCAAGAGAGAACATTGATGGTGAAAGAGAGATTACATCAGACGACAACGAGATGCCCTAGATACAACCACGAATGACGGTGACGAGATCCAACAACGAATGACGGTCACGATGCCCCAGATCTAACCATGAACGATGGCGATGATGAAGAGATCTACGAACGACGACGGCGACGATGCCCTAGAATGACCACGAACGACGACGATGATGCTTGAGGTCGATCGAGAACTAGCGAAATTCTTTTTCTTTTTCTTTTTATATAACAAACATCGTGTCCGCGAGAAGTCTGGCGCCATGTTGACCGTGTCCGGCAAGTCAACGACATTGACTCATGTCGGACAAAGTCAATCAGTGTCTGACACTTGTTGTGCGTGTGTCATGCATGTGTCCGTGTCCGATCGTGTTGGACATGGACATTTGCCTGAATTTGGCGTGTCCATGCTTCATAACTTCTCAGTAGCTCCAAACACTACATGAAGGGCTCTGAAAACCCAGTTGTCTTTATTCCTCAGGTTCTTGTTTGTGATTTCAAGGGAGGAAGGCGCCCCCACTACCGGATCGACTGGGGCGGTCGAATATGAACCACAGGATCTACTAAGGTAACTTGAAAAAGAAAAGAAGAAGATATTCCAAAGTAGATAGAAAACCAACATATAAAATAGCGTGGTTCCACCAATCAAACAGATCGTGTGTACGTCCACGAGAGAAGGGGGAGAAACTTTATTAAAACTTTAGGGGAGTACAATAATAATTACTTACACCTTACGCTGAGAAGTTACAAGCCCTTGATGGCCGCCAAGAACAGTGAACCCTTGTGGCTAAGTTTTTCTCACGATTTTCTCACCTAGATGAATTACATCCTTAGAAATTATAAATTCATAAGATTCTCTTGGAATACATTAAAGGCCACCCCTAAGGGGTTATTAGTAGACCATATAACTCTCCTAGTCCTAAACAAACTCCTTCAATCAGAATAAAGAAAAGTTGAATCCAACTCGGACTCAAAACACCTTCAATCAAAATAAAGGAAACTTGAATTCAACTCGTACTCAAAATAGATACAGAAAAAGAAACTGCCAAATCTGACATTAATTAACCTTCATGATGTATTTACGTCATAATCCTATCCTCCTTAACTTGAATATGTCCAAGCCCGAGAATAACCATCATGTTCCATGTGCTCCCATCCACACACAATTGAAACTTGACTTCATCTCCATCTCACTACCTCTTCTACGTAACCCCCTTATGGGATTCACATCTTGATTGAGTCGAATAAGTTCAGTCCAACCTGAACTTTATTACCCAATGATCTCTTTGATCTACACAAGATCTATGAGAAGTTGCTCTACCATAGGAGTAACGATTTGGACAACCTTGTTACGTGCCTAGTCCCAATCTTCCTTCGGGGTACAATTGAACATCCGAGTCGAATCTATTGTAATCTCCGATTATTCTACAACCACCACTTTTGAAGCCGAGGATAACTGTAATCCACTAACAATAACCTCTGAATTTCGTAACATATACACATTACCGATACGTTCGGCTTGAAATATCACATGGGCCTCTTTGAAAACTTTCATAAGATCACTTTTCGATTTGAAACAGAATCCTTCTCTATGTAGGGCTCCAAGAGAGATGAGATTGTACCTTGATTCGGGAACATGACGAACGTCTTGAAAAGTAGTGATGCATCCATCATAAGACTGAAACTGGATTGTTCCGTCACGCCCCGCTTCCCAAAATAAGTAAAAACGGAGTCGCGATGAGAGTCGGCGACGTATATACGCAAGGAGAAGCTCCCACGTATACACGCTAAGCCTAAAGTAGCATGAACAAGCTATACGATCACTACGATAAATCAATATCACTGTAATATGACATATAAATATCTAATACAATGATAGCAGATGAATAAAGGAATAAAATAAGCAATGAGTCCAATTATCAGGAATCAAGGAAATGATGTAATAAAAGAAAGTAGGAATACCAGAATCAAATAGGGAGAAACTCCAGACTTCTCACAACATATCCAGTCTCAATCGAACACCTGATCAATAATATAAAACATCCAGTACCTGGATGTGCAAATCTATGGTCATCGAGAAGTGACCTAATGAGTGTGTAAGAAAAAAAGGAAGGTATTCGCGCATATAAACAGTGTGTACATAATGATAAACAGTACTAGAATAAGACAGATATAACATATGAAATATGAACAAAGAGCAATAAAGTCAGTCAATACAAAAATCAAATGTCAAATCAGGTCAGGTGTCTATCACAGTCTATATATATATCATGTGGGAAGAATAAGTCATGCTAGGGTCCAGTGTACAATCAGACGTCTATTATAACATGTATATATCTATGTTCAGTCTGTAATATCAATATAATATTTCAATTTTGTTATTAATTATATCAGCGAACACTAATTGCCACCTGTAATAGAAGCATCTCATACTACATCTATCACACGTGTCAATTGAAATCCTATGTTATTGAAATCAGTAGAAGAAACATTGTTCATGTTTTAGGTGGGTTTCATACATACTCAGAACCACGGCCCAATCACCTGGCGCTGAACTAGATCTTACCGCTAGGTAGTTAATAACAATAACAATATGAATAATACGGGATGTCAATCATCCCCCGGAACCCTGCAGTAAAACCGTATCTCGGCTACGTAACCTGTATACTAAGTCCACCCAAAATACAGATGTTGTCTCCTCCATCAATTTTTCCAATTCCGGTGTAAGTTACCTATTATATTATTATTTTATAACAATCAATATTCATGTTATTTCGATTACTGGAATAATACAGTGACAATAACAATATCAATGAAGTAATAATAACAATGTGAATAATAGTACCGTGTAAACGGTAGAACAATAGAGCAATGCATATGTTACGGTCTGATAATATTTTCTCAGTAACTTTCAACAACATGAATTAATACAATAACGAATCCGAATACTGCTCAATAGATAGTCTCATCTAGAACTGATTAATATCTCATCCATCTGCACTAGGATATAATAGTAGCTGATCCATAATCCAACAGTCTCAATACAATTATCGTGAACATCAAGTATCAATCCATGAAAAAGTATATGATACAGTAAATCACTGTCTCAATGAATTAATAATCAGATATCTCATTCATGTCAATCTACTCTAGTCTTTTATATTATCAGTATATCTATTTTCTAGTCATCAATATATAAGAGTGTCATATAAACAATTAACTATATATAATCACATCCTCACCATCAAATAACAGTAAGATCATCGATCAAGATCATCATATATTCTTACTTTTATGAAGATCAATCACAATGACTAACAATCCAACTGTATACAAGTTTAAACCACTAATTTTGACCAGTCCAGTCAAACACATATTTCTTAACTCAAGGTCAACTCCATCCAAATCGAGTCTACTGACAAGTCCAAGTCTAAGATCCCATCTTTTATAAAGCTACACCATTTTAAATAAATTCTCAATATTCATTTAAATTCTCATCTAAGTTATCATCAAATAAATGAAGATTAAGTCTGATAATGGTTCCCACAAAATCCATTTCCTTAAGTACAATCACCAGCTAATCATTCTCTAGATCAATAATATCCCGTTCAAATCCCTCACATCTAGATATTAATCTCAGTGACAAATATCAAATCCCACATCTGACATCGAGCATATCTCTGATTTAACACCACTAAAATAATCTACACTTTCCCAATACAATAATTCATTTTAAATAAATATTTACAAATCAGTAGAGTCCATTATTCTAGCTAATCTGATCTACTCTCAAAATCTCAAGTCAAACTTTATCCCAATAAAATCCATTAGTAGGGCTAAGTATCAATTACTGAACCATTAACTCCAAAAAGATCCAATCGACAATATATTGAATACATTCTAGTATCAAAATATCACTACATAAGTACAGATATCAATGAAGTGAGCATGGTCATGAATAAAATAATGCAGAATAATACAAACATTCACATGAAACAATAAAATAACCTACTGAAATTAAAATAGACCAATAAACAAACACTCACATGAAATAATACAGTTTTGGATCTGATTCGCCATCTGGTCTTCACTGTACGAACTAGTACGGATCTCCAAATCGTCTTATGGGTTGGTCTTTGAATCGCCAGTGTGTTGGGTTCATAATGAATAGCAATCCGAATCTTCTGCTACTGAGTTTGAATCACACGAACGGGTCCATAACCGCTGCAACATGCAACCAAATACTTATAATACACTAGTACATACACAAACACGTACTCATGCATACACCCAAGCATATATTATACATACATGCAATTATATACATACCCATACATATTCATGCATACACTATATATAAATACACACACACATACCCATACATATTAATGCAGACACTATATATATAAATACACACACACATACATGAATTAAAATACACACACAATTACTCACCTATACCTATTCATATACAAATAATTATCATTCACACCCACACACACACATGTAATTAAACTCACGCACGCATATGCACTAGACACCTCACGCACACACAAGGCACATGCAACAGAGAGGGGGAGAGAGATCAACTTACAAATGTAGATAATTTAACACACACATGGAACATAAATACAACACTCCCACTCTTATCACCTACACAAATTAACATAGAAAAATATGAACACAGGTGAAGATGAGGGACTCACGACCGTGATGAAGTGGGTAATGGCCAACGACGGTGGCAAAAGCCGCGGAGGGGGTTGATGGCTCGCCTGCGGAGAGGAGGAGTCGGTCAGTTGCTTGAGGAGTTCTGAGAGTTGCCGTGGAGTGGTCCAAAGCTCACCGGAGAGAGCAAAAGGTCGCGGGCTGCCATGGGGGTTGGGTGTTGGAGATGATAACGGAAAGGGGCTACTATTGGGCTCAGTGCATGGCCATGGTTGTGAGAGGGAAACCAAGGGAGGCTACCATGTGTGATGTTGGTCTAGTGGGATGGTGGCCTGGAGAGGGCTGATGAGGCTTGGTCTGGTCATGTCCAGGGAGGAGAGTGAGGTCAAGGTGTCGGGATTTCATTGGTGATTGTTGCGGTCATGGCCAAGGTTGGGAGCTGTTCGCTTGGTGCTCTTCTCTGCTATAGGTTACTGGTGCAGCATGGGAGGGAGAGGAGCATCCAAGGGGGTTTGGGGAGATGGGGATATGGTGATTTGCTGTGGGCGTCTGTAGGAGGGGAGAGGTTATACAGGGTTAAGGGAAGAGCTCGGCCTAGAGGTGGGTGCCTGGGCTGCCGTGGCTTGAGGGGGAAGGCCATGGCTTGGCTGTGCGGCAGCCTGTGCTGAGAGGATGATGAGGCGCACCGTGGGAGGTGCTCACGACCAAGGTGAAGAGGTGGAGGCTCAGGGATGGCAACAACATGGGCTTGGGGTGCAGTTGTGCTGCCGGGCAAGTGACGGCCAAGGAGGTGATCTCAGCCTGCCAAGGAGGAGCAAGGCGTGGAGATGGTGAGCCAGGAGAGGATCCATGGTCGAATTTCAACACCGGAAAAGGTGGAGGATAGCGGGGAGGGAGAGGTGGTCCGGGGTGTGTTCCGGGGTCTTGAGCTGTGGGCTTGCAGTTTGTGGGGAGATCTCGGCTGGGGTTGAGGTGAGAGGAGAGGAAAGGAAAGGAGATTGGGTTTTGTTAGGATAAGGATAATATAGGATTAGTTAGTTATGAATAGGATTAATAGTCTGGATTAGAATTTGAATTATGATTTGGTTTGTTAGGATAAGGATTAGGTTTGGATATTGGGTGTTGGGTATGAGTTAATGGGGATGGATCATAGGCTTGGGTTTAACATACGGTAAAGGGTATAGGAAAATAAAAAAATAGAGAATAAAAATAAGAATAATAATATCAATAATAATAATACATAACAATGTAAAATAACCATGCTAACAACAATACACTAATAATAATGATGATCAATTATAATACCAATATATAATAATAATGCTAATTATAATCAATAATAATATAAATAACAAGAATAGTAATAGTAACAATTATGAGAACAAAATACTACTACTAATATTAATTAACAACACCAATGATGATAATAATAGTAACGACAATTCATAATAATAGTTAATAATAACAATTACAGTTACTACTAATATTAATAATTAATATTAGTAATATATAAAGGCAAATAGTTAGTTAATATCTCAAAATATTTTGTATCAATAATAATAAGTCATGAATCAAGATAAATTATAATAAAAATTAATTAAAGCAAAAAATAAATACTTGAAAAAAACAAGATTACAGTATTATTTACTAGGGATATTACATGTTCCTTCGCCAATCACCTTGCTTGTAGTAGAATTCCCATGAAGACTTCTCCCCTTGAATCGAAGTGTATGAAAAGAACATCTTCCTATTAGAACTGATATGCTGTGAACATCTAGAATTTATAACCCATCTATCTTTGTTACCAACTGGTCTATCTGTAACAGATAGAACGTCGCACTGTTCTTCATCTCCTTCAACTAGTTCAGTGATATTAGCATCTGGTTATTTTTTCTTTCGAATCCAACAGTCAAATCTAATATACCCCTTCTTGTGACAATAGTTGCACGTCAAATTCTTGTGTTTTGAGTTACTCGTGAAACTTTCATTATTACTCTTCTCTCTTGAATAATGAACTTGCCCGGAATCATCATGATGAGACTCATCCGTCAACTGGGTATCAATTTTGTCCTTATTGAGTAGATGCTCCTTGACCTTGATTGTTGACTTGCCTCCATCGATGTTTGCTTCTCTAAAGCTCTCAAATGAAGAAGGTAAAGAACACAGTAATAGAAGTGCTTGATCCTCATCTTCTATCTTAACCTCTATTTTATCTAGATCATTGATAATAGAGAAAAATCTGCAATGTGAGACTTGATAGGTGAACTTTCATGCACGCGGAGAAGAAAGAGATGTTGCTTCAGAATTAACCGATTCACCAAGACTTCTTCAGATAATGGTCCTTAAGTCGCTTTCACAGCGAGGAAACTATTTTGTCCGTAGAAAACTCATCTAACACTTCTTCTACCAAGCAAAGCTGAATTACTATCAAGGCTTTCTTATCCAACTCCGGCCAAGTTTCTTTCTTCATGTTTTGAAGCTTTTTCTCTCTCCCGAGTAGTGCTTTCTTCAACCCGCTCCGGGTAAGGATGGGTCATCCTAATCTATCACCTGCTGAAAGTGATGACGCTATCGAACTTCTGAATATCGAACTTGATCGCAGACATCTTCACGTTGATCTTGCTCTGATACCAATTGTTGTTAAACAATCTGTATGCACTGATACCAATTGATGTGATTTCAAGGGAGGAAGACGCCCCCATGACCGGATCGACTGGGGCTGCACAGCAGATACGAATCACATGATCTATTAAAGCAACTTGAAATAGATAAGAAGAAGATATTCCAAAGTAGATAGAAAATCAACACACAATAAAATGTGGTTCCACCGATCAAACAGATCGTGTGTACGTCCACGGGAGAAGGAGAAGAACTTTATTAAAATTTTGGGGAGTACAATAAGAATTACTTACACCTCATGCTGAAAAGTTATAAGACCTTGATGGCCGCCAAGAATAGTGAACCCTTGTGACTAAATTTTTCTCACAAATCTCTCACCTAGATGAATCACACCCTTAGGAATTATAAATTCTTAGGATTCTCTTGGAATACATTGAAGGCCACCCCTAAGGGGTTATTTATAGACCATAAAACTCACCAAATTCTAAACAAACTCCTTCAATCAGAATAAAGAAAACTTGAATTCAACTCGGACTCAAAATAGATTCAGAAAAGAAAGCTGCCAAATCCAATATTAATCAACTTTCACGATGTATTTGTAATCACCTAGAGGGGGGTGAATGGGTGATGGCTAATCTAATGGTCAATTAATGCGGAATTAAAAAACTTATTTAATGCAAACTAAAACTTCTTAAACTAAACACCACGTATAACACAAGAGTGTAGCCGGATTCTCCGTGAAGGGCTCTGGACTAACTCCTCAAGATTCCTCTAAATAAGAGTTGAGGTGCCGCGTTTGCTCTCTTGGTTGAATACTAGTGTTAGCAAACACACACCAAGTATATAACAATATGGGCACAAATACATATCAAGCATATAAAGATGAAATCAATAAAAGCATGCAAGATATAAGTAAGTAAGAGATAGAGAGAGCAATCGCAAACACGGGAGATTTGTTTCGAGGTTCGAGCACACTTGCTCTACGTCCCCGCCTTCAACACTTGAAGGATTTTCACTATAAACCGATCCCACCGGATCACTCGGTGCCGTAACACCTACAAGGAGTTCCCACTAGAACTCTTGGACTCTTTAGTCCCCTCACTCGTTCCCGCAAGAACACACCGCAAGCCCATTAGCTCGCCGAGGCCGCACCTCAAACAAAGAGTTCACACAAGAACTTGAAATACCGCGAACCCGCAAGTCCGCCTCCTCAAATACAAGATGAAGTCTTTGGTGATCACAACACTTTGATCTCCTAAAAACAATCTCACAATAACCTCCTATAGGATGAATCTATCAATGGATAGCTCAAGTGTTTGTGTGAGAAAACTAGGATTGAAATGGTGAAGGAAAACACAAGAATCACTTTTAAAATACTCTTGATAAACTCCCCTTTTGATTGGAAATATTTTCTCTCAAACAAGTGGAGAAAACTCTGAAATAGATGGGAAAAACTAGGTTTAAAACTCTCCAAAAATCTTGTTGTTAACAGCCCCCAAAAGCCCCATTTTATAGGGCTAGAAAAAACTAGCCGTTAGGAGCCAGCATGACCTGTCGGTCGACTGCCCGATCGACCGGCCAACGGTCAGATTTCTGACCGTTGAGCCAGTGATCGACCGGTCGGTCGACCGTGGCAAGGATACAGAGAGCTAAGCTCTCTGCCGGTCGACCGCCCGGTCGACCGGGGCCTTTTCCAGAGAGCAGACACTCTCTAATGGTCGGCCGCTCTGGTCGACCGGCCCATCCTGTGCACTTCTGTGCACGTCGGTCGACCGCTCTGGTCGACCGCCAGAGCCTGGCAGGCCAATTTTAGGGATTTAAAAGTTTGACTTTTTATTTAAAATAAAATCTCATAAATTCACGAAAAATCTACAAAAATAGTTTCAATGAAATACTTTGATAAACAAACATGTTTGAGTAAAATCAAGACATGTTACAAACAATTTGAACTATTTTTGTAACTTAGAAATTTTGGCTAAAAATAAAAACCGTATTTTACCAAATTGGTTTTTCAAAACTTATTTTTCCAAAACTTCTCCAAATACAAAAACAAGATATTTTAAACTCTTTTAAAGCATAGAGTGTATGGATATGATCCACTACACATACATGGTGAAATATCTATGTTTTTGACAATAAACACTAAATATGGTTTTGGTTAAAGCAAACCGGTTTTTTTCAAAAAGAAGACTCTTTTTGTATTTTTCCAAAATAAAAATTCTTTTATGAAAAAACTCATCTAAATCAAGAGTGTTGTGTGTGTATAGTATACTTGAGCAATCCATCAACTTTTCTATCCTTTATATTTTATCTAAAAACAAAATCTTATAAAAACAAACCTAGACACAAGTCTTGATCTTAAAGGTTTTCACTTGAAGTCTTCTCATCTTCTTGATTTGGTCCAAACTTGATCCAACGTGCTAGACTCCTCTTGAGTACTTGATGTAGTCTTGATGCACAAGCTCTTGAATCAAACCGTGCTAGCTCCAAAACTTGACTTTAAATTCTTTGTTGAAGCTAAACACCAACTAAGATCTTGATCATAAATCTGAGACTAATTAAACACAAGATCATTAATATTATAACTACATGAGTTGATCATCATCAAAATTAGAGTGATGGGCCTTTAGGCCAACAATCTCTCCTTTTTTGATAATGACAAAACTCATGGAGTTATATATGCATGGATTAAAGTAAAGCTTTAAAGAAGCTCCCCCTTAACTCATGCATAATAATAAATAAATAAATATGCAATGAAAGCTCATAAATATGTATGCAAATACAAGGAGATAAACATGCATAAACAAGCATGAAACACATCAAATTCTTTTTCTCCTATTTGCAAATAAAACAATATGCATAAACAATAAATTCTTTCTCCCCCTTTATGAATAAAGAAAGGAAAACATGCATATATATCAAATACTTCTCCCCCTTTTTGTCAATCATCAACAAAGGGGTTAAAGTAAAAAAACAAAACAATGTTCTCCCCTTTTTGTCAAAAATAAAAAATCAATAAAGGGGTGAAATCAAACAATCAATAAAGAGATATATGCGATATACATTCATGAAGAGGAAGACGCTAAGTTAGCTTCCCTATATATATGCATTACATGAAGAAGGGATGACAAGTCCTAACTCACATAACGCATGATATGCAATGCATAAGAGGAGATGTGAAGCTCCCCCTACACACGTGTACCGCATAAAGAAGAGTTGTCAAGCTCCTCAATATGAGATACACTCAACATGAATCTATATGTAGAAGAGATGTTAAGCTCCCCTTGCATATAGGCAACACACATCAAAACATTTTTAATATTTCTTATTAAAACGAAATTTTGAATTTTTCTCAATAAAACAAATTTTGAGATATCTTAGTAAATCAAATTTTAAGATACCAATTGTAAATAAATATTACAAATTTTGAATTTTAAATCAAAAATAGAATCATATTGATACCAATTGAAGATTATTACACATTTTTGATATCAATAAAAAACCAATTTTTAAAAATAATGCATAAGCTTATTAAAATATTAATTGAGATACCAATTGAAGATAAAAATTTGAATCAAGCTTAGCATAAACATACTTTGTGTTTTAATCATGTAAACCAATTTTAAATCAAGTATAGATATATGTATTTGATTGTGCTTGATTTTCAAAACATATATATGTATGAAAAAGACAATACTAATAGGAATTGATATTATGGAAATTATGAAGCATACATATAACAAAATATGAGTATATACAAAAAGATGTCAATTGAGATACCAATTGAAAATATGATGTTAATCAAGTATATAACTTATAAACTACCACCCTTTTTATGCACAAGGTAAAAGATTTTCAATAAAACTTGCAAGGCATACTCGCCCATCCGTCCACCCATGAGGGGATAGGTAGGGGTTTTCAAAACATGGGTTTGAAAATATTTTATTTTGGAAAACACTACCAATTGAGGAATAAATAACTAGTTAAAGTAATTTTTAAAAAAATAGTTAAAGATCCATCAAAACATGAAAACAAATATATATCCATGAAGCAAGCTAAGAACACAAGAATTGACACTCGAAATTTATAAGGCTCAAAAATAATCATGAAACAAAGTCATGAATAAACAAATAAAGTGTGAGTGTACAAAAGTCATGTAATTAGCATTATCCATGAAAATTAGTCAATGAAGCTCAAAACAAGCATGAATCTTATTTTTATCAAAACATGAAAAACATGAAATTTATTTTTTTCATATAAAGATGAAAATCATAAAAATTCATTTTTCATCTTTGAAAACAAACTTCTAGGTATATGTATGATTTATTCAAAACTAACAATATGCATACATATCCCAAACATAAAAAGAGTCTATCAATAGTATTTGCATGAAGGTAAGAGACTCAAGAGACATACATGTATATTCATTAGATTTGAATACAAAATACATATACATGAAGTAAAACATGAAAATAGGCCAAAACAAGTGTAAATGAGGAAATCATCAAAACTAGACTATACACGTGCATATAATGAGTACAAATGATCAATGAAGTGCAAACGTATATGAATCAAATTGTTGCTCACTACTTGTACATGTATATATCCAAATTTGATAAAAACTACATCTAACCATGTTTTTACCACATGAAGCACAAAACAAATGAACATGCTAAAAATATCATATATGAAAAAACATGTAAATAAACTAGGAGTTTTAGAGATAGTTACCAAACCAAAGAACTATGCTCTAAGTCTCCAAAATATGGTGGTTGTCCCACCAAACCTCCTTGATAGCGATGCATCAAATGTGTGTCCATCAAGTCCATGTGCAACCACCACCAAGGCACCATCCCTCTCACGTTTTGTGAGAGCCCGCACCTACATCAAAAACACAAGGTGGGGATTTTGGTACCCATTTTCTTTTGGGTCCATGTGGGTTAGTCTTATAAGGAACCCAAATATTTTTGTTAGCAAAATTCATAGCATTTATCTTATCATAACAAAATCTTACTAAATGGCCTTTGCGGCCACAATGTGTACACTTGTACACTCTAGGACGCATATGTGTATGAGTGTGATCGTGGCGTGCAAAGTGTGCATAAGCATGTTGTGGGTGTTGTGCATGAACATGGGGAACTTGTTTCCTTGAAAACAAGCTTTCCAATCTCTTATGATTAAATGCACATTTGCTCAAAGTTGAACTCAAACAATCAATTTTATTTTTCAAATATTTAACATCATTTTTATCAATGGTTGTGACATGAAGAGCATGATCAACAATTTTTTTCTTTTTAGAAATATTTATTTTTTCTTTTTCAACCATTTTTCTTTTTAAAGAAATGTTTTCATTTAAAGCAACTTCTTTTTGTTTTTCCACCAAAACAATTTTATTTTCAAAGTAGTGTTTCCTTCACAAAGATCATTTAATTTAGAAAGTAAGGAAATATTTTCATTTTTCAAACTTTCATTTCTTTTTCAATGCATGCAACTCTTTGTTTAAAGGAATCATTTTCTTTTAACAAGCAATCAAATTTATTTTTCATTTTCTTATTATTCTTCTTAAGCATGTCATATTTTTCAATTAGTTGTTGATAAAATAAAGTAAGCTCATCATAAGACATGTCAACATCTTCTTCTACCTCGGATTCGGTAGTTACCTCAAGGGGGTTATCCCCTTGGACCATGTAGCACACGTTGGAAGCGTCACTTTCAACATCCGAGTCGCTCTCCACATAATATTGTTCTTATTCGCCAAGGAAGATCAAGGAGTTCCATACTACAAAAGCCGAATCAAAATTAGCAACCCTAGATAAATAATCATCATTTAGGGTAGATCTTAAAGCATGTAGGGCTTTTGTATTAGCCTCAATATTTTTGCCATTTAAACAATAAGATAGTAGTGGCAAAATAAACATGAATGCTTAGGGCTTTGAGGTACAAAGACAACTTAACCTTCCAAGTTTGGATGTTAAGAATGTCAAAAGTGGGAGGTGACATGAATCCATGGTGTGTGTAAACAAATATTGTGATTAGCTATAAAATGAGGATCTTTAACTCTAGGTTGTAAGACCCAAATCAAGAGCATTTGGCTCTGATACCACTTATAATCACCTAGAGAGGGGTGAATAGGTGATGGCTAATCTAATGGTCAATTAATGCGGAATTAGAAAACTTATTTAATGCAAACTAAAAACTTCTTAAACTAAACACCACGTATAACACAAGAGTGTAGCCAGATTCTCCGTGAAGGGCTCTGGACTAACTCCTCAGGATTCCTTTAAATAAGAGTTGAGGTGCCGCGTTGGCTCTCTTGGTTGAATACTAGTGTTAGCAAACACACCCCAAGCATATAACAATATGGGCACAAATATATATCAAGCATATAAAGATGAAATCAATAAAAGCATGCAAGATATAAATAAGTAAGAGATAGAGAGAGCAATCGTAAACACGGGAGATTTGTTTTGAGGTTCGAGCACACTTGCTCTATGTCCCCGCCTTCAACACTTGAAGGATTTCCACTATAAATCGATCCCACCGGATCACTTAGTGCCGCAACACCTACAATGAGTTCCCACTAGAACTCTTGGACTCTCTAGTCCCTTCACTCGTTCCTGCAAGAACACACCGCAAGCCGACTAGCTCGCCGAGGCCGCACCTCAAACAAAGAGTTCACACAAGAACTCGAAACACCGCGAACCCGCAAGTCCGCCTCCTCAAATACAAGATGAAGTTTTTGGTGATCATAACACTTTGATCACCTAAAAATAATCTAACAATAACACTCCTATAGGATGAATATATCAATGGATACCTCAAGTGTTTGTGTGAGAAAGCTAGGATTGAAATGGTGGAGGAAAACATAAGAATCACTTTTAAAACACTCTCGATAAACTCTCCTTTTGATTGGAAATATTTGCTCTCAAACAAGTGGAGAAAACTCTGAAATAGATGGGAAAAACTAGGTTTAAAACTCTCCAAAAATCTTGTTGTTAACAGCCCCCAAAAGCCCCATTTTATAGGGATTGAAAAAACTAGCCGTTGGGAGCCAGAATGACCTGTCGGTCGACCGCCTGTTCGACCGGCCAACGATCAGATTTCTGACCATTGAGCCAGCGGTTGACCGCCGGTCGACCGTGGCAAGGAACAGAGAGCTAAGCTCTCTGCCGGTCGACCGCGCCGGTCGACCGGGGCCTTTTCCAGAGAGCAGACACTCTCTAGCGGTCGACCGTGCAGTCGACCGGCCCATCCTGTGCACTTCTGTGCACGTCATCGACTGCTCCGGTCGACCGGCTCCTAGTATGGTCGACCGGTCGGTCGACCGCCAGAGCCTGACAGGCCAATTTTAGGGATTTAAAAGTTTGACTTTTTATTTAAAATAAAATCCCATAAATTCACAAAAAATCTACAAAAATAGTTTCAGTGACATACTTTGATAAACAAACATGTTTGAGTAAAATCAAGACATGTTACAAACAATTTGAACTAATTTTGTAACTTAGAAATTTTGGCTAAAAACAAAAATCGTATTTTTCCAAATTGGTTTTTCAAAACTTATTTTTCCAAAACTTCTCCAAATACAAAAATAAGATATTTTAAACTCTTTTAAAGCATAGAGTGTATGGATATGATCCACTACAATACATGGTGAAATATCTATGTTTTTGACAATAAGAACTAAATATGGTTTGGTTAAAGCAAACCGGTATTTTTCAAAGAGAAAACTCTTTTGTATTTTTTCAAAATAAAAATTCTTTTGTGAAAAACTCATCTAAATCAAGAATGTGTGTGTGTATTGTATACTTGAGCAATCCACCAACTATCCTATCATTTACATTTTATCTAAAAATAAAATCTTATAAAAACGAATCTAGACACAACTCTTGATCTTGAAGGTCTTCACTTGAAGTCTTCTTATCTTCTTGACTTGGTCCAAAGTTGATCCAACGAGCTAGACTCCTCTTGAGTACTTGACGTGGTCTTGATGCATAAGCTCTTGAATCAAACCGTGCTAGCTCCAAAACTTGACTTTAAATCCTTTGTTGAAGCTAAACACCAACTAAGATCTTGATCATAAATCTAAGACTAATTAAACACAAGATCATCAGTATTATAACTACATGAGTTGATCAAAACTAGAGTGATGGACTTTTAGGCCAACAGTATTCACCTCATAATCCTAACAGTTCTAACTCCCATGGTTGCATCTCAGTTTTGTACCATTTTTAAGCAAGTCAGGCAATGTAAATGAACTTGGGTTGGGCATATTCTGAAACTCTGAAAAAAAAAATGACAGAGGGAAAAGAAAAGATATAAAATTAGAAAATAAAATAGTAGATGTAATTATTTTGTCAAGACGAAAGACAAAAAGGCAAAAAGTTATACATTGAAAGCATAAGTGCATCCTTCTCTTTCTTCTTCAATGTCACGAAAAGGAGCTCAGAAGTTTATAAAACATGACAGTATAACTAACATCCAGAGAAGCCAAACATTGGTGCATCCCTGATAAGACTTCTTCTTTGCGACACCATGGTGCTAAATATTTCTTTATTCAAGTGTTTATTGGTATAGTAGAATGATTTTAATGTTCAACAGTAACAATTGCTGGATTGCTCTTGCAATCATTCTCCTTATTGGTATTATTCTGCAGTAATTGGTTAGATTTTGTAGGACTGCTGGTGCTGACGTTCCCTTGGAGGAGACCTGAGATTTTAAGGAATGGAGCTGCTAAACTAAACACAACTTTTTGGTTAGGGGTGGAAGTGAGGAAGCGAGGAAGTAGTAATAGTTCTCTTTGGCACTTGAGAATTAGTTAGTGAGTTTTCTGGTATTTAAATGTTGTTAGAAAGTGTGATTTGAAAAATGTTATGTCTTTTCCGGTGTTTGGATTGTAATGTGAAAGTGAAAGTTAATAGTTGACCACAAAGTTGGCCGTAAAATAATATTAAAATAAAAATTAATTAAGAAAAATAAAATTAGATTGTAATTAGAATGCAAATGAGATTTACATGACTACAAAATTAACTGTTTTGAATTATAACTTATTATAAATGAAATTTACCTGACTACAAAATTAACTGTAGCACCCTAAAAGTGAGAAAAATGATTGTGTAAAAAGAAAAAGAGACAAAGAAAAAGAGTTTTCTTATTTTTCTTTTCCGGTGTTTGGATAGATAGAGAAATGAGAAATTCTACTTCCCCAATTTTTTACTTCCGCCCACTTCCTTGCAACCAAACCCCCCCGTTAATACTGAACTAGTATGTCTCTTTCCTCTGTCTATTCTTTTCCAGTTTGCCTTCTTTTTGTATGCATTGTTGCAAGATTTAGAAAGTATAAAATTGAGAATTATTTGATATAATATCTCACTATTAAGATCATATTCTTGTTCTACCATGCCCAAAATTCAACATAATTAATCATGTTATGATATTAGATTTTTTTTGTAATAAATAACTGAGCTCAATTTACTGTTAATTAATATAATTATCCTTTTTTCCTTTTTTTTTAATATAGGTCGTAGCCGGACTTGACCCTACGATTCCCACTGTCCCACTCCCACCCCTTTAGTATAATTATCTTTGAAAGCTGTTGAGCTTGGCACATTTTTAGAGAAAACAAAACACAAAAGGTTATAATGCGAAGGGAATAGTTGACTAACTCGTGCCAAGGCTTTTTTTGAACTTAAATATATTTGGTGCATTGCCCCTATTTGTCCGATCTTGAGCTGCATCACTAGCCTAGAAGGAATTTTGAAGGTTCACCATTGGGACCTTAAGTTGCATGATCATATTGTAAGGTGATGTAAAACAGAATGGATAGTAATCATCTTCAAATCATTAGAATTAGGAACTAAGGTTTTGAAACAGAAATAGAAACAAAAGATTAGACTTTTAGGAAAGAAATGAGAAAGTTGGATAAATTTAGGCTTCGCATCACTTACACCACGGGCTTCACACCCCTTACACCACTGACTCTTACACCACTGGTTTCACAGTCCAATCTTAAGAACGCAAAGTTCATGAAATTTAACTGAATTTTTTTTTTTTACTTCATCATTGTCTTCTAATAAGAGAAGTCTGGGGCATATTTATAGGCTTTACAAAAGTTCGGTTCCCATATATAATCGATGTGATACTAAAAAAACACAATAAAGAAAACAACTATATTGAAAATAAATTAAGGTATAAAAATAACTGGCAAACTGAGTGATGTCCTTATCATTTCTCCCGGTTGGAGAAATTCGACCCTGTCGAATGAGGGTTCCCCTTATGAAACATCTCAATTGAGCCATAGTAGTGGTCGAAGAATCAACATTAGTGCATCACATCGAGAGCACGATAATATAGGTGAAGCTAGTCTTCATGACAGGTCGGTTGTAGAAAATGGTAGATCGGTACAGATAGTAGACAGAGGCACATCATTCCTGCTGAAGACGAAGCTGATACTAGGATCCCATGGGATGTCCAACTCGTCAGTCATAAGTGTTGGCCCAAAGGCCCATCACTCTAGTTTTGATGATGATTAACTCATATAGTTATAGTACTAATGATTTTGTGTTTAATTAGTCTCAGATTTGTGATCAAGATCTTAGTTTGTGTTTAATTTCAACAAAAGATTTAAAGTCAAGTTTTGGAGCTAGCACGTGTTGATTCAAGAGCTTGTGCTCAAGACCACATCAAGTGCTCAAGAGGAATCTAACTCATTGGATCATGGTTTGGACTACGTCAAGAAGGAGAAGAAGAATTCAAGTGAAGCACTTTAAGAGAAGACTTGTGTCTAGTTTGTTTTGTTAAGATTTTATTTTAGATAAAATGTAAATAATAGAGTAGTTAGTGGATTGCTTAAGTATATATACACACACACTCAAGATTTATTTGTGTTTGTTGGCCCAAAGGCCCATCACTCTAGTTTTGATGATGATCAACTCATGAAGTTATATTTGCTAATGATCTTGTTTAATTAGTGACAGATTCTTTATCAAGATCTTAGTAGGTGCAAAGCTCAATAAAAGATTAAATGTCAAGATTTGGAGCTAGCACGGGGTGATCCAAGGAGCTTTGGATCAAGCTTGGACCAAGTCAAGAAGATGAGAAGCCTTCAAGGGAAGACTTCAAGAAGTTGAAGACTTGTGTCTAGGTATAAGATTTAGTTTTTGTTTTAGTAAATATGTAAAGGATAGAATAGTTGGTGGATTGCTCAAGTCTATATCACACACACACTCTTGATAGAATTGCTTTCATAAAAGAATTTTTATTTATATGTTTAGAAAAGAATTTTTTATTTAGAAAAAGATTTTTCTTTGTGACAAAATATATATACTTTGGTTTTTGGTATTTCTATCATACATATCTTTCAACCAAAATCAAGTTCAGAGCTTTATGATCAAAAACATAGATATTTCATTATGATTGTGTAGTGGATCATATCCATACACACTATGCTTTAATAAGTTCAAAATATCTTGTTTTTGTATTTTGTGAAGTTATGGAAAAACAAGTTTTTAGAAAAACATGTTTTTAGAAAAACAGTTTTTATTTTGATTGAAACTATTTTTAGATTTACTGAGAATTTATGAGATTTTTATTAAGTTAAAAGACCTATTTCCAAATCCCTTAACTGTGCAGTTTGAGGACTGATTGACAGGCCAAGTCGGTCGACCGGGCGGTCGACCGAAGCTAGGTCGGGTCGACCGTCCAGTCGACTGACGTGCACAGCCTTGTGCACGTTGTCAGCACAGTGGTCCGGTCGACCGTACGGTCGACCGCTGCAGAGAGTTCTGCTCTCTGGATTTCTGGGTCGACCGGGCGGTCGACCGGAGGCTTCAACGGTCGGAAAAATGACCGTTGGCCAGTCGACCGGCAGCTCTGACAGATCCCAACGGCTATATTCTGGCAGCCTATAAATTGGGGGTTCTTGTCATTGTTTGAGGCCAAGATTTTAGAGACTCTTAGAGCCAGTTTTTCCTAGTCTTTTCAGAGAGTTTTCTCCACAAGATTTAAGTGCAAATACTTCCAATCAAAAGGGAAGATTTTATTAAGAGTGTAAAAGTGATTCTTTGTGTTTTTCACCATAGTTCTTTTCCTTGCTTTCTCACACCACACTTGAGCTATCCATTGCTATATTATCCTATAGGTGTGTTGTAGTGAGAGTTTTTGTAAGGTGATCAAAGTGTTGTGATCACCAAAGATCTTTTCTTTGTACTTTGAGGAGGCGGGCAAGTGTGCTCGCGGTGGTTTGAGTTCGTGTGTGAACTCGTTGGTTCGAGGTGCGGCCTCGGCAAGCTTGTGGGAGCTTGCGTGTGTACGGGACTTGGGAGTCCGAGGGCTTGTAGGTGTTGCGGCACCGAGGAGAGATCCATTGGGATCTTGCATAGTGGAAATCCTTCGTGTGTCGAAGGCGGGGATGTAGAGCAAGTGTGCTCGAACCTCGAAACAAATCCTTTGTGTTTGCGATTGCTTACTCTATCTCTCTTTCTCTCTTTGTCTCTTATATCTTGCATTACTTTATAGTCTTTATCTCTTATATGCATGATATACCCTTGTGCTCATAATTGCTATACTTGCTTGGGATTGTTGTTAACACTAGTATTCAACCAAGAGAGCCAACGCGGCACCTCAACCCATTTCAAGGGGAATCTAGAGGAGCTTGTCCAGAGCCCTGCAAAGGGAATTCGGCAAGTGTTTAAAATAAAAGAAGTTTTATTTTGGTCATCTTAGTTTAATTCCGCATCATTTGGCATTAAGTGACCATTAGATTAGCCAACACCTATTCACCCCCCCTCTAGGTGTTATTTCAATTGGTATCAGAGCCAAGTGCTCTTGATATTGGGTCTAACAACCTAGAGTTAAAGATCCTCCTTTTAGGCTAATCACAATATTTTTACACACACACCTCACCATGGACTTCATGTCACCACCCACCTTTGACATTCTTAACATCCAAATTTGGAAGGTTAAGATGTCTATGTTCCTCAAGGCCCTAGGCATTCATGTCTATCTTGCTACATTTAATGATTCTTATATTAACAATAGCAAGTATATTGAGGGTAATGCAAAAGCCTTAAATGCTTTGAAGAGTACCCTAAATGATGATTACTTATTTAGGGTTGCTAACATTGGTTCGGCTTTTGTAGCTTGGAACATCATCACCTCCCTTGGCGAAAAGGATCTATACTATGCCGGAGAGTGATTCGGACGTTGGAAGCGACACCTCCAACGCATGCTTTATGGTCCAAGGGGATAACCCCCTTGAGGTAACTTCCGAATCCGAGGAAGATGATATTATGTCATATATGATGAGCTCAATTCATTTTGCCAATTATTGCTTGAGAAATATGACATGAAAAAGAAAGAAAATAAAAATTTGAAAAAGGACATTGCTTGCATGCATAAAGAACATGACTCATTTAGAGATAACATTGCATGCTTAGAAAAAGATAACAAAAGTTTGAAAAAGAAATTTGATTGCATGCATGTAGAAAATGATTCTTTTAGAAATAAACTTGCATGTTTAGAAAAGGAAAATAAAGATTTGAAAAATGAAAATGTTTCCTTGCTTTCAAATTGAATGATCTTTGTGAAGGGAACAATATTTTGAAAAAATGATATTGCTATGGTGGAACAACAAAAAGAAAGTATTTTACAAGAAAATAAATCTTTAAAAAGAAAATTTGTTGAAAAAGAAAGGATAATGTTTTTCAAAAGAAAAAGAAAAATGATTCTTTATCTTACCATGCTTTACATGCCACAACTAATGAGATTAAGAATTTGAAAAAATAAATGGATGGTTTGAGTTCAACTTTGAACTCTTGTGCTTTTAATCATTCTAGGTTGGAGTCAATGTTTTCAAAGAAACAAACTCCACACATTCATGCACTTCATAACCATGCATTTGCTTATGTTGCACAACATGATCACACTCCTACACATAAGCATACTAAGGTGTACACATGTACACATTGTGCCCGCAAAGGCCATTTAGCAAAATATTGTTTTGATAAGAAACCTCATTTATATTTTGCTAAGTATAAAAGATTTTGGGATCCTTACAATAAAGCTAACCCCAAAGGACCCAAGAAAGTATGGGTACCAAAACCCCCACCCTTTGATTTTGATGTAGGTGAGGGCTCTCACAAAACGTGAGAGGATTGGCGCCTTGATAGCGGATGCAATGGACATGATGGACAATCTTTTGGATGCATTGCTATCAAGGAGATTTTGGTGGGAAAGACCACCATATTTGGAGCTTTGGAGTTGGTAACAATTTCTAAACTCCTATTTTTTATGTTCATGCTTGTTCATCCATAATATTCATAGCATGTTCATGTTTTAAGATTTTATGTGCTTCATGTGGTAATTACATGCTTAGATGTAGAATGTATCAAACTTACATTTATACATATACAAATAGTGAACTACAATTGACTCATATATATAGTTGAACTTCAAGCTCATTTGTATCCACTTTATGCATATGTATGATCTAGTTTTGATGATTCTCATTTATACACGTTTTGCCAATTTTTAGTGATTTACTTCATGTATATGCATTATTAATTCAAATCTAATAAATATACATGTATACCCGTGAGTCTCTTTCTTTCATGCAAATACATTTAATAGACTCTTTTACATTTGGGATATGTATGCATATCGTTAGGATTGGATAAATCATACATATACCATGAAGATTGTTGTTTTATGAAAAATAATTTTTAAATTGATTTATTAAAAAAAAAGTGGCTTATAATCTTTTTGAGCTTCATGACTATTTTCATAATAATACTAGTTACATAACCTTTGAACACTCACTTTTTTTTGAGAAAATAGATAATTTTGAGCTCTATGGACTATGAGTGCTTGAACTTTTATGTATTTAGTATTATTCATGAAAAACATATGACTTTATATTTTTGAAGGATCTTTAACTAGTTTGTCAAAAATCCATTTAAACTAGTTATCTAATTCTTCAATTGATGCACATGATTCTATCTTTATGGATAAATTCTTTTGTATTCTCAAAATTTGATGCTTCATGAATTGAATATTAGTTTAAATGTTAGTTTTTGTCAACACTAGGATTTATACTTGTACATGTTATGGGCCACAAATAAATCTATTTATATTTGTGCTTGAATGCTTATTTGAACCCATTAGATGTGCTTGTATTGCTTAGTTTTGATGATCATTACATCTTTAAACTTGTATTCCCATTTTGGATTATAACCATGTGTTTTTCATTTCATGTATATGTTTATTTTGCTAAACTTTAAGATATACATGTATACCTTTTGAGTCATTTGCCTTTAATGCAAATCTATTTAAATGAACTCAATTGTGTTTAAGGGATATGTATGTATGCTTATTGTGTTGTCAAAATATACATATACCTTGAAATATAAATTTTGGTTGTGATAATAAAAATTTGTGATGATTTTTTATGTTTTTCAAAATTTATGATAATTTTCGTATTGTCTCTTTTAAAGGAATATTGAGCTTTATTGTCATTTTCATGATGTCATGTTTCACATAACATTAGTACACTCATCTCTTTTGAAAATTTTTATGGACTTTATGGATTAGAGTGTTTTAGTGCCTTGTGATTTGTGCATATTTCATGAAAAACTTTTGATTTATTCCTTGATTGAAGGATTCCGTACTAGTTGTTAAACATTTTCATTTAACTAGTTCGAATTCCTCATGTGATAGACTTTATGATAGAGTATATGATAAGCTTACTTTTCTATTGGTATCATTGGATATTTTCAATTGGTATCAATATGATTCTTGTTGTATATACTCATATTTTGCTTTCCTATATATGTATGTATCACTTTCTATTGATATAATTCCTTCATACATATATATGATTTGTTGTGTGCTTAAACTAAAATTGATTTACATATTTAAAGCACAAAACTTGTTAATACTAAGCTAATTTCAAATCTTATCTTTCAAGCTTATGCATTAGTTTTCATATTGGTATCAATATGTTATGATCTAATTTACAATTGATTGATCATTACTTTACTATTGATCACTATTTTACAATTGATCATTTTCAAAATTGATATCAAAGAGAAAATTCAAAATTTGATTTATTGAGTAAAATACAAAATTTGTTTTATTAAGAAAAATTCAAATTTTGTTTAAATAAGAAAATTTTTGATTTGTATTGCCTATATGCAAGGAGAGCTTAACATCTCTTCTACATATAGATTCATGTTGAGTGTATTGTGTATTGAGGAGCCTAACATCTCTTCTTTATATGGTACACGTGTGTAGGGGGAGCTTCACATCTCCTCTTATGCATTACATAATATGTGTTATATGAATTGGGGCTTATCATCCCTTCTTCATGTAATGCATATGTGTAGGGAAGTTAACTTAGCGTCTTCCTCTTCATGAATGTATATCGCATATAAATCTTATTGATTGATTTGTATCACCCCTCCTTAATTTCCTTGTTTTGACAAAAAAGGGGGAGAAAATTTGTTTGATGTATTTTACTTTGAACCCTTTGTTGATGATTGACAAAAAGGGGGAGAAGTATTTGAGTTATATGCATGATTTCCTTAAGGGGGAGAAGTATTTGTTCCTTACTTAAGGGGGAGAAAGATTTTGAGATTTTGAGTTTTTATACTTGTGCTTTTACTCATGCATAGCAATAAAATAATAAGATAAAAGTTTGAGAAAAAGATTTGTGCATTCATTTGCATACATATTTATGTGCTTTAATGTCATATCTATTTATTTCTAGTGATGCATGAGTTAAGGGGGAGCTTCTTTGAAGCTTTACTTTAATCCATGCATATATAACTCCATGAGTTTTGTCATCATCAAAAAGGGGGAGATTGTTGGCCCAAAGGCCCATCACTCTAGTTTTGATGATGATCAACTCATGAAGTTATATTTGCTAATGATCTTGTTTAATTAGTGACAGATTCTTTATCAAGATCTTAGTAGGTGCAAAGCTCAATAAAAGATTAAATGTCAAGATTTGGAGCTAGCACGGGGTGATCCAAGGAGCTTTGGATCAAGCTTGGACCAAGTCAAGAAGATGAGAAGCCTTCAAGGGAAGACTTCAAGAAGTTGAAGACTTGTGTCTAGGTATAAGATTTAGTTTTTGTTTTAGTAAATATGTAAAGGATAGAATAGTTGGTGGATTGCTCAAGTCTATATCACACACACACTCTTGATAGAATTGCTTTCATAAAGAATTTTTATTTATATGTTTAGAAAAGAATTTTTTATTTAGAAAAAGATTTTTCTTTGTGACAAAATATATATACTTTGGTTTTTGGTATTTCTATCATACATATCTTTCAACCAAAACCAAGTTCAGAGCTTTATGATCAAAAACATAGATATTTCATTATGATTGTGTAGTGGATCATATCCATACACACTATGCTTTAATAAGTTCAAAATATCTTGTTTTTGTATTTTGTGAAGTTATGGAAAAACAAGTTTTTAGAAAAACATGTTTTTAGAAAAACAGTTTTTATTTTGATTGAAACTATTTTTTAGATTTACTGAGAATTTATGGGATTTTTATTAAGTTAAAAGACCTATTTCCAAATCCCTTAACTGTGCAGTCTGAGGACTGATTGACAGGCCAAGTCGGTCGACCGGGCGGTCGACCGAAGCTAGGTCAGGTCGACCGTCCAGTCGACCGACGTGCACAACCTTGTGCACGTTGTCAGCACAGTGGTCCGGTCGACCGTACGGTCGACCGCTGCAGAGAGTTCTGCTCTCTGGATTTCTGGGTCGACCGGGCGGTCGACCGGAGGCTTCAACGGTCGGAAAAATGACCGTTGGCCAGTCGACCGGCCGGTCGACCGGCAGCTCTGACAGATCCCAACGGCTATATTCTGGCAGCCTATAAATTGGGGGTTCTTGTCATTGTTTGAGGCCAAGATTTTAGAGACTCTTAGAGCCAGTTTTTCCTAGTCTTTTCAGAGAGTTTTCTCCACAAGATTTAAGTGCAAATACTTCCAATCAAAAGGGAAGATTTTATTAAGAGTGTAAAAGTGATTCTTTGTGTTTTTCACCATAGTTCTTTTCCTTGCTTTCTCACACCACACTTGAGCTATCCATTGCTATATTATCCTATAGGTGTGTTGTAGTGAGAGTTTTTGTAAGGTGATCAAAGTGTTGTGATCACCAAAGATCTTTTCTTTGTACTTTGAGGAGGCGGGCAAGTGTGCTCGCGGTGGTTTGAGTTCGTGTGTGTGAACTCGTTGGTTCGAGGTGCGGCCTCGGCAAGCTTGTGGGAGCTTGCGTGTGTACGGGACTTGGGAGTCCGAGGGCTTGTAGGTGTTGCGGCACCGAGGAGAGTGAAAAGTCACCTAGAGGGGGGTGAATAGGTGACTTTGCTAATCTATGAACTAAATGCGGAATTTAAAAACTTAATGCAAATTACACTCAAGTGCTATCAACAAGTGATGCACACAACCAAGCCAAGCAAATATGAATGAGCAATGTAAGTAAATGCAAGGCCCAAAGTAAAGAGAGAGAGATAGAGAGCCAATAGATCAAAACGCAACACAAGGATATGTTATGAGGTTCGAGCGCCCAGCTCTACATCCCCGCCTTCGACACACGAAGGATTTCCACTAGCTCGTCCACCTAGGACCCTTTACAAAGAGTACCAACTCCTCTCTTTACAACCTCCTCCTTGAGGCAAACTCCAACAATCACAACCTCCTCCTTGAGGCAAATTCCAAAACAATACAACAAACTCCCAATCACCAATCAATACAAGGATCACCTCTCAACTAGAGGGATACAACCCAAAGCACAAAGCTAAGAAAAGATTGGGTTACAACTTGGTGGTCACAACAACAACCACAAACAACTTCTTCTTCTTCCACACAAATATCCTATAGATATAGATAGTATATTATAGCTCAAGTGTGGAGAAAACCAAGGGATTTGAAACCAGCAACTCAAAGAAAAACCTTTGGGAAACAAATGAAATCAAGATATAGAAGTTCAAAACAAAAGCTTTTCCCAAAATCCCTTTTCTTTGGTTTTTCAAACCCTAATCAAGAACACAAAAGATTGTTCACTTTGAATCCAAAAACCTATTTTTCTTGCAGCAAAAACACCAGAGAGATAGAAAATTTTAGCCCAAAAATTCTTAGAGAAAAACTCTTTCAAATGGGGTATTTATAGGCAATTTAGAAAACTAGCCGTTTACAGAATATTTGCCAGAAATAGCCTTCCGGTCGACCGTACCAGTCGACCGGCCAAGCCTGGCAGACAAAAACAGGTCTGAAATCTTGGGAAAAAATATTATAATAAAACCCACAAAATCTCTAAAATTTCACAAAAATAGTTTTATCATTTTATATTGAAATACAAACTTGTGTTAAAAATCCTAACACAAATTTCAAACATATTGACTATTTTTGTGTCATAGAAATTTTGCCAAAAATCAAAAACCGTATTTTCTAAAACCTTGTATTTTGAATAGAAAATACACATTGTCTAAAATTCATCCATGATACAAAAATATGATATTTAAACACTTTGAAGCATATTGTATATGAATAGAAATTCAATATACAAGAAACATATATATATCATGATTTTTGTCATTAAGTCCAAAAATATGTTTTGTTGTAAATACCAAAACATAAAACACATGGAATAGATTATCAAACAAAGTTTGTCTAAACCATTGAAGCATGCATGTATATAGAACAAATCTAATATACATAAACCATGTAAACTTGTTTTGATAAAAATCTATTCATGAAAACCAAGATCGGTTAAACCTAAAGCCGAAAATCAAAACATGAAAGGTTGTGTGTTGTGAACTTGAGCTTATCATACTATTCTAATCTTTACAATTAAGATCTAAACCCAAACTAAAACTATGGATACCTAAGTCTTCTTGTAGAGCGCAATCTCCAAGCTAGAGCGCAATCTCCAAGACGGCTCGATCCAAAAACTCTTGATTCACCGAGCAAGTGCAATGTATGATCTTTGACGCTCGGGCTCTTGAATCAACATGTGAAAGATGTGTGGAAGCTTTCACCAAACTAATATCTTGATTAATGATCTGAAACTTAAACATCACAAGATAATTAGTACACATAACTACATGAGTTAATCATCATCAAACTAGAGTGGAAGGCCTTTGGGCCAACAGAGAGATCCATTGGGATCTTGCATAGTGGAAATCCTTCGTGTGTCGAAGGCGGGGATGTAGAGCAAGTGTGCTCGAACCTCGAAACAAATCCTTTGTGTTTGCGATTGCTTACTCTATCTCTCTTTCTCTCTTTGTCTCTTATATCTTGCATTACTTTATAGTCTTTATCTCTTATATGCATGATATACCCGTGCTCATAATTGCTATACTTGCTTGGGATTGTTGTTAACACTAGTATTCAACCAAGAGAGCCAACGCGGCACCTCAACCCATTTCAAGGGGAATCTAGAGGAGCTTGTCCAGAGCCCTGCAAAGGGAATTCGGCAACACTCTTGTGTTATACATAAGTGTTTAAAATAAAAGAAGTTTTATTTTGGTCATCTTAGTTAATTCCGCATCATTTGGCATTAAGTGACCATTAGATTAGCCAACACCTATTCACCCCCCCTCTAGGTGTTATTTCAATTGGTATCAGAGCCAGTGCTCTTGATATTGGGTCTAACAACCTAGAGTTAAAGATCCTCCTTTTTAGGCTAATCACAATATTTTTACACACACACCTCACCATGGACTTCATGTCACCACCCACCTTTGACATTCTTAACATCCAAATTTGGAAGGTTAAGATGTCTATGTTCCTCAAGGCCCTAGGCATTCATGTCTATCTTGCTACATTTAATGATTCTTATATAACAATAGCAAGTATATTGAGGGTAATGCAAAAGCCTTAAATGCTTTGAAGAGTACCCTAAATGATGATTACTTATTTAGGGTTGCTAACATTGATTCGGCTTTTGTAGCTTGGAACATCATCACCTCCCTTGGCGAAAAGGATCTATACTATGCCGGGAGTGATTCGGACGTTGGAAGCGACACCTCTAACGCATGCTTTATGGTCCAAGGGGATAACCCCCTTGAGGTAACTTCCGAATCCGAGGAAGATGATATTATGTCATATGATGAGCTCAATTCATTTGCCAATTATTGCTTGAGAAATATGACATGAAAAAGAAGAAAATAAAAATTTGAAAAAGGACATTGCTTGCATGCATAAAGAACATGACTCATTTAGAGATAACATTGCATGCTTAGAAAAAGATAACAAAAGTTTGAAAAAGAAATTTGATTGCATGTATGTAGAAAATGATTCTTTTAGAAATAAACTTGCATGTTTAGAAAGGAAAATAAAGATTTGAAAAATGAAAATGTTTCCTTGCTTTCAAAATTGAATGATCTTTGTGAAGGAACAATATTTTGAAAAATGATATGGCTATGGTGGAACAACAAAAAGAAAGTATTTTACAAGAAAATAAATCTTTAAAAGAAAATTTGTTGAAAAAGAAAAGGATAATGTTTTTCAAAAGAAAAAGAAAAATGATTCTTTATCTTACCATGCTTTACATGCCACAACTAATGAGATTAAGAATTTGAAAAATAAAATGGATGGTTTGAGTTCAACTTTGAACTCTTGTGCTTTTAATCATTCTAGGTTGGAGTCAATGTTTTCAAAGAAACAAACTCCACACATTCATGCACTTCATAACCATGCATTTGCTTATGTTGCACAACATGATCACACTCCTACACATAAGCATACTAAGGTGTACACATGTACACATTGTGGCCGCAAAGGCCATTTAGCAAAATATTGTTTGATAAGAAACCTCATTTATATTTTGCTAAGTATAAAAGATTTTGGGATCCTTACAATAAAGCTAACCCCAAAGGACCCAAGAAAGTATGGGGACCAAAACCCCCACCCTTTGATTTTGATGTAGGTGAGGGCTCTCACAAAACGTGAGAGGATTGGTGCCTTGATAGCGGATGCAATGGACATGATGGACAAACTTTTGGATGCATTACTATCAAGGAGATTTTGGTGGGAAAGACCACCATATTTGGAGCTTTGGAGTTGGTAACAATTTCTAAACTCCTATTTTTTATGTTCATGCTTGTTCATCCATAATATTCATAGCATGTTCATGTTTTAAGATTTTATGTGCTTCATGTGGTAATTACATGCTTAGATGTAGAATGTATCAAACTTACATTTATACATATACAAATAGTGAACTACAATTGACTCATATATATAGTTGAACTTCATGCTCATTTGTATCCACTTTATGCATATGTATGATCTAGTTTTGATGATTCTCATTTATACACGTTTTTGCCAATTTACTTCATGTATATGCATTATTAATTCAAATCTAATAAATATACATGTATACCCGTGAGTCTCTTGCTTTCATGCAAATACATTTAATAGACTCTTTTACATTTGGGATATGTATGCATATCGTTAGGATGGATAAATCATACATATACCATGAAGATTGTTGTTTTATGAAAAATGATTTTTAATTGATTTATTAAAAAAAAAGTGACTTATAATCTTTTTGAGCTTCATGACTATTTTCATAATAATACTAGTTACATAACTTTGAACACTCACTTTTTTTTGAGAAAATAGATAATTTTGAGCTCTATGGATTAAGAGTGCTTGAACTTTTATGTATTTAGTATTATTCATGAAAAACATATGACTTTATATTTTTGAAGGATCTTTAACTAGTTTGTCAAAAATCCATTTAAACTAGTTATCTAATTCTTCAATTGATGCACATGATTCTATCTTTATGGATAAATTCTTTTGTATTCTCAAAATTTGATGCTTCATGAATTGAATATTAGTTTAAATGTTAGTTTTTGTCAACACTAGGATTTATACTTGTACATGTTATGGGCCACAAATAAATCTATTTATATTTGTGCTTGAATGCTTATTTGAACCCGTTAGATGTGCTTGTATTGCTTAGTTTTGATGATCATTACATCTTTAAACTTGTATTCCCATTTTGGATTATAACCATGTGTTTTTCATTTCATATATATGTTTATTTTGCCAAACTTTAAGATATACATGTATACCTTTTGAGTCATTTGCCTTTAATGCAAATCTATTTAAATGGACTCAATTGTGTTTAAGGGATATGTATGTATGCTTATTGTGTTGTCAAAATATACATATACCTTGAAATATAAATTTTGGTTGTGATAATAAAATTTGTGAGGATTTTTTATGTTTTTCAAAATTTATGATAATTTTCGTATTGTCTCTTTTAAAGGAATATTGAGCTTTATTGTCATTTTCATGATGTCATGTTTCACATAACATTAGTACACTCATCTCTTTTGAAAATTTTATATGGACTTTATGGATTAGAGTGTTTTAGTGCCTTGTGATTTGTGCATATTTCATGAAAAACCTTTTGATTTATTCCTTGATTGAAGGATTCCGTACTAGTTGTTAAACATTTTCATTTAACTAGTTCGAATTCCTCATGTGATAGACTTTATGATAGAGTATATGATAAGCTTACTTTCTATTGGTATCATTGGATATTTTCAATTGGTATCAATATGATTCTTGTTGTATATACTCATATTTTGCTTTCCTATATATGTATGTATCACTTTCTATTGATATAATTCCTTCATACATATATATGATTTGTTGTGTGCTTAAACTAAAATTGATTTACATATTTAAAGCACAAAACTTGTTAATGCTAAGCTAATTTCAAATCTTATCTTTCAAGCTTATGCATTAGTTTTCATATTGGTATCAATATGTTATGATCTAATTTACAATTGATTGATCATTACTTTACTATTGATCACTATTTTACAATTGATCATTTTCAAAATTGATATCAAAGAGAAATTCAAAATTTGATTTATTGAGTAAAATACAAAATTTGTTTTATTAAGAAAAATTCAAATTTTGTTTAAATAAGAAAATTTTTGATTTGTATTGCCTATATGCAAGGAGAGCTTAACATCTCTTCTACATATAGATTCATGTTGAGTGTATTGTGTATTGAGGAGCCTAACATCTCTTCTTTATATGGTACACGTGTGTAGGGGGAGCTTCACATCTCCTCTTATGCATTACATAATATGTGTTATATGAATTGGGGCTTATCATCCCTTCTTCATGTAATGCATATGTGTAGGGAAGTTAACTTAGCGTCTTCCTCTTCATGAATGTATATCGCATATAAATCTTATTGATTGATTTGTATCACCCCTCCTTAATTTCCTTGTTTTGACAAAAAAGGGGGGGGAGAAAATTTGTTTGATGTATTTTACTTTGAACCCTTTGTTGATGATTGACAAAAGGGGGAGAAGTATTTGAGTTATATGCATGATTTCCTTAAGGGGAGAAGTATTTGTTCCTTACTTAAGGGAGAAAGATTTGAGATTTTGAGATTTTTTTATACTTGTGCTTTTACTCATGCATAGCAATAAAATAATAAGATAAAAGTTTGAGAAAAAGATTTGTGCATTCATTTGCATACATATTTATGTGCTTTAATGTCATATCTATTTATTTCTAGTGATGCATGAGTTAAGGGGGAGCTTCTTTGAAGCTTTACTTTAATCCATGCATATATAACTCCATGAGTTTTGTCATCATCAAAAAGGGGGAGATTGTTGGCCCAAAGGCCCATCACTCTAGTTTTGATGATGATCAACTCATGAAGTTATATTTGCTAATGATCTTGTTTAATTAGTGACAGATTCTTTATCAAGATCTTAGTAGGTGCAAAGCTCAATAAAAGATTAAATGTCAAGATTTGGAGCTAGCACGGGGTGATCCAAGGAGCTTTGGATCAAGCTTGGACCAAGTCAAGAAGATGAGAAGCCTTCAAGGGAAGACTTCAAGAAGTTGAAGACTTGTGTCTAGGTATAAGATTTAGTTTTTGTTTTAGTAAATATGTAAAGGATAGAATAGTTGGTGGATTTCTCAAGTCTATATCACACACACCTCTTGATAGAATTGCTTTCATAAAAGAATTTTTATTATATGTTTAGAAAAGAATTTTTTATTTAGAAAAGATTTTTCTTTGTGACAAAATATATATACTTTGGTTTTGGTATTTCTATCATACATATCTTTCAACCAAAACCAAGTTCAGAGCTTTATGATCAAAAACATAGATATTTCATTATGATTGTGTAGTGGATCATATCCATACACACTATGCTTTAATAAGTTCAAAATATCTTGTTTTTGTATTTTGTGAAGTTATGGAAAAACAAGTTTTTAGAAAACATGTTTTTAGAAAAACAGTTTTTATTTTGATTGAAACTATTTTTAGATTTACTGAGAATTTATGGGATTTTTATTAAGTTAAAAGACCTATTTCCAAATCCCTTAATTGTGCAGTCTGAGGACTGATTGACAGGCCAAGTCGGTCGACCGGGCGGTCGACCGAAGCTAGGTCAGGTCGACCGTCCAGTCGACCGACGTGCACAACCTTGTGCACGTTGTCAGCACAGTGGTCCGGTCGACCGTACGGTCGACCGCTGCAGAGAGTTCTACTCTCTGGATTTCTGGGTCGACCGGGCGGTCGACCGGAGGCTTCAACGGTTGGAAAAATGACCGTTGGCCAGTCGACCGGCGTCGACCGGCGAGCTCTGACAGATCCCAACGGCTATATTCTGGCAGCCTATAAATTGGGGGTTCTTGTCATTGTTTGAGGCCAAGATTTTAGAGACTCTTAGAGCCAGTTTTTCCTAGTCTTTTCAGAGAGTTTTCTCCACAAGATTTAAGTGCAAATACTTCCAATCAAAAGGGAAGATTTTATTAAGAGTGTAAAAGTGATTCTTTGTGTTTTTCACCATAGTTCTTTTCCTTGCTTTCTCACACCACACTTGAGCTATCCATTGCTATATTATCCTATAGGTGTGTTGTAGTGAGAGTTTTGTAAGGTGATCAAAGTGTTGTGATCACCAAAGATCTTTTCTTTGTACTTTGAGGAGGCGGGCAAGTGTGCTCGCGGTGGTTTGAGTTCGTGTGTGAACTCGTTGGTTCGAGGTGCGGCCTCGGCAAGCTTGTGGGAGCTTGCGTGTGTACGGGACTTGGGAGTCCGAGGGCTTGTAGGTGTTGCGGCACCGAGGAGAGATCCATTGGGATCTTGCATAGTGGAAATCCTTCGTGTGTCGAAGGCGGGGATGTAGAGCAAGTGTGCTCGAACCTCGAAACAAATCCTTTGTGTTTGCGATTGCTTACTCTATCTCTCTTTCTCTTTGTCTCTTATATCTGCATTACTTTATAGTCTTTATCTCTTATATGCATGATATACCCTTGTGCTCATAATTGCTATACTTGCTTGGGATTGTTGTTAACACTAGTATTCAACCAAGAGAGCCAACGCGGCACCTCAACCCATTTCAAGGGAATCTAGAGGAGCTTATCTAGAGCCCTGCAAAGGGAATTCGGCAACACTCTTGTGTTATACATAAGTGTTTAAAATAAAAGAAGTTTTATTTTGGTCATCTTAGTTTAATTCCGCATCATTTGGCATTAAGTGACCATTAGATTAGCCAACACCTATTCACCCCCCCTCTAGGTGTTATTTCAGTGTTTTCATAAAAGGATTTTCATTTGGAAAAATAACGGTTTAGTTTTTGGAATTTAAAGTATACATGTCCTTAACCAAAATCATTTTTAGTGCTTATTGTCAAAAACATAGATATTTCATCATTTATGTGTAGAGGATCATATCCATTACACTCTATGCTTTAAAAATATTTAAAATATCTTATTTTGTATTTGGAGAAGTTTTGAAAAATCTATTTGGAAAAATACAGATTTAGTTTTAAGGCAAAATTTCTAAGTTACAAAAATAGTTCAAAATGTTTGTAACATGTTTTGATTTTTACTCAACATGTTTGTATATCAAAGTATTATACTGAAATTATTTTGTAGATTTTTAGAGATTTTATGGGATTTTATTAAAGGAAAAATAATAAGTTTTCAATCCCTATAAAGTTCTGTTTTGGCTTCTGCCACGCCTTGTTTGGCTGGAGGGCTAGTCGACCGACCTGGTCGACCGCCAGAGATCTTCTGCTCTCTGAAAAGTCTCGGTCGACCGAGCAGTCGACCGGCAGAGAGCTCTGCTCTCTGTATCCAGGCCACGGTTGACCGGGCCGGTCGACCGCTGGCTCAATGGTCAGAAATCTGACCGTTGGCCGGTCGACCGGGGCGATCGACTTACAGCAGTCTGGACTGCTGATTGGATCCCAACGGCTAGTTTTTCCTAGCCTACAAAAGGGGTCTCCCATGGACTGTTTTAAATAAGATTTTAAGTGGGTTTTTGCACCAGTTTTTCCTACTCTATTAAGTGTTTATCTCCACTTGTTTAAGAGCCAAATACTTCCATTCAAAAGGAGAGTTTATCAAGAGTTTTCAAAAGTGATTTTCTTGAGTTTTTCACCACCACGTTCAATCCAAGTTTTCTCACAATCACTCGAGCTATCCATTGCTATACCTATCCTATAAGGATCTTTGTTGTGAGAGGTTTTGAGGTGATCAAAGTGTTGAGATCACCAAAGTTTTCATCTTTGCTTTGAGGAGGCGGACTTGTGTGTTCACGGTGTTTCGAGTTCTAGTGAGAGCTCTTTGTAGAGGTGCGACCTCAACAAGCTTGCGTGCTTGCGTGTGTTGTTCTTGGGGGAACAAGAGAGGGACTAGAGAGTTTAAGAGTTCTAGTGGGAACTCCTTGTAGGTGTTGCGGCGGCACCGAGTGATCCGGTGGGATCGATTATAGTAAAAATCCTTCATAGTGTTGAAGGCGGGGACGTAGAGAAATTGTGCTCGAACCTCGAAACAATTCTCCCGTGTTTACGATTGCTCTCTCTATCTCTTACTTGTCTTTATATCTTGCATGCTTATATTGTCTTTATCTTTATATGCTTAATATACATTGTGCTTAATTATTATATGCTTGGGATTGTTTGCTTACACTTGTATTCAACCAAGAGAGCCAAAGCGGCACCTCAACTCTTCTTTAGAGGAATCTTATCTTGAGGAGTTAGTCCAGAGCCTTTCACGGGGAATCCAGCTACACTCTTAGATTATACTTAGTGTATTTAGCCTAAGAAGTTTTAGTTGTGCATAATAGTTTTAATTCTGCATTAATTGACTATTAGATTAGCTAGTCACCTATTCACCCCCCTCTAGGTGATTTTAAATTGGTATCAGAGCCACGTGCTCTTGATTTGGGGCCTAACAACCTTGAGTTAAAGATCCTCATTTTATAGCTAATTACAATATTTGTACACACACATGGATTTCATGTCACCTCCCACCTTTGACATTCTTAATATCCAAACTTGGAAGGTTAAGATGTCTTTATACCTCAAAGCCCTAAGCATTCATGTTTATTTTGTCACTATTAAAGATTCTTATTGTTTAAATGGCAAAAATATTGAGGCTAATTCAAAAGCCATTCATACTTTGAAGAGTACCCTAAATAATGATTATTTATGTAGGGTTGCTAATCTTGACTCGGCTTTTGTAGTTTGGAGCACCATCATCTCCCTTGGCGAACAAGACAATATTATGCGGGGAGCGACTCGGATGTTGGAAGTGAAGCTTCCAACGTATGCTATACGGTCCAAGGGGTTAACCCTTGAAGTAAACACCGAATCCGAGTTAGAAGAGGATGTTGATATGTCTTACAATGAACTTGCTTCATTTGTCAACAACTTCTAGAAAAATATGACATGCTTAAAATGGATAATAAGAAAATGAAAAACAAATTTGATGCCATGTTAAAAGAAAAAAAATTCTTTACAAGATAAAATGGAATATTTTCAAAAGAAAACGAAGCTTTGAAAAATGAGAATATTCCTTGCTTTCTAAATTGAATTATCTTTGTGAAGGAAATACTTCTTTGAAAGATAAAACTGTTTTGGTGAAAAAACAAAAAAAAATAGCTTTGCAAGAAAACAACTCTTTAAAAAGAAAAGTTATTTCAAAAGAAAAAGAAAATGTTTCTAAAAAGAAAAAGAATAATGATTCTCATTCTTACCATACTTTACATGCTATTATTGATGAAAATGAAGTTAAATTTTAAAAAAATAGAATTGATTGTTTAAGCTCAACTTTGAGTAATTGTGCATTTAACCATAAAAGATGGAATCCTTATTTCAAAAGAAACAAGTTTCCCATATTCATGCACATCACCTACAACATGCTTATGCACATTTTGGGCCATGATCATACTCATTCACGTGTACATAGTAGAGTGTATAAGTGTACACATTGCGACCACAATGGCCATTTAGCAAGATTTTATTATGATAGAATAAATTCTTTAAATTTTGCTAATAAGAATGTTTGGGTTCCTTACAGTGCTAACCCTCGTAGACCCAAAAGAAAATGGTACCAAAATCCTCACCTTTTGTATTTGATGTAGGTGCGGGCTCTCACAAAACATGAGAGAGTTGGTGCCTTGATGGTGAATGCACATGAACTTGATGAACATACATTTGATGCACCGCTATCAAGGAGGTTTGATGGGACGACCACCATATTTTGGAGATTTGGAGTAGAGTTTTTTGTTTGATAACTATCTCTAAACTCCTATTTAATTTATATGCTTTTATAATTAATGATTTTTAGCATGTTTTAGTTTTATGTTTAAATAATCATGCTGTGTATTTCATGTGGTAAACACTTGTTTAGATGCAGTTTTGTCAAAACTTGTGTATATACGTGTACAAGTAGTGAGCAACATTTGATTCATATATGTTTGCACTTCATTGCTCATTTATACTCATTACATGCACATGCATTGCTTTGTTTGATGATTCTCTCATTTATACATGTTTTGCTTATTTTCATGTTTTACTTCATGTATATGCTATTTTTGTTCAAACTAATGAATATACATGTATGCCCTTGAGTCAGTTGCCTTCATGCAATTTATATTATGGACTCTTTTATGTTTGGGATATGCATGCATATTATTAGTTTTGGATAAAACATACATATACTTAGAAGTTTGTTTTTAGATGACAAATGAATTTTTATGATTTTCATCTTTATATGAAAATGAATTTTCATGTTTTTCACTTGTTGATTAAATGATATTATTTTGAGCTTCATTGATTATCTTCATGAAAAATACTAATTACATGATTCTTGTACACTCACACTTTATTTGTTTATTCATAACTTTATTTCATGATTATTTTTGAGTCTTATAGATTTCGAGTGTCAACCTTTATGTATTTAGTATGTCTCATGATAGACATATGATTTGGTTTCATGTTTTAAAGGATCTTTAACTAGTTTTTCAAAATTAATTTAACTAGTTATTTATTCTTTATTTGGTAGTATTTTCACAATAAAAATATTTTCAAATTCTTATTTTTTGAAAAACCCTACCAACCCCTGAAAGGGCGGATGGATGGCGAGCATGTCTTGTATGCCTTATTGAAAATCTTTTATCTTGTGCATGAATAAGGGTGGTTTATTATGAGCTATACATTTGTTTCACATCATATTTTCAATTGGTATCTCAATTGATATTTTCGTGTATACTCATATTTTATTTTCTATATATGTATGCCTTAAATTCAAATAATATCAGTTTCTATTGATATTTTCATTTTCATATAAATATATATATATATATATATATATATATATATATATTTTGTTTGTGCTTGAGTTATAAGATAATTACATGTTTAAAGCACAAAGTATGTTTATGCTAAGATTGAATTAAATCTTGATTTCAATTGATTTCTCAATTGGTACTTTTTATAAGCTTATGCATTATTTTCAATTGGTATTTTTATTGATATCATAATTTACAATATATTTCAATTGGTATCATAATGTACTTCAATTGGTATCTATTTATTTCAATTGGTATCCATATATTTCAATTGGTATCTATATATTTCAATTTTTAATTGGGTTTAAATTTCACTTGATATCAATATGTTTTACCTACTTGGTATCAAAATTTATCATGTATTTCTATTGGTATCAAAATTTAATGTAAATTTATATAGGTATCAAAATAATCTTTCATTGGTACCAAAATGTAAAAATGTTTCTATTTCAATTTGGTATCACATATTTCCTATTTCATATGGTATCTATATCTTATGATATCTTGATTTGTTGATTTAAGAAGAATTCAAAATTTATATTGTTTATTTACACTTAGTATCTTAAAATTTTTGTTTATTTACAAAGGTATCTTAAAATGTGTTTTATTATCTTGAGTAAATCTCAAAATTTGTGTTAAAAATGTTTTGATATGTATTGCCTATATGCAAGGGGAGCTTAACATCTCTTCTATATATAGATTTATGTTGAGTGTATCTTATATTGAGGAGCTTGACAACTCTTCTTTATGCGACACACGTGTGTAGGGGGAGCTTCACATCTCCTCTTATGCATTGCATAATATGTATTATGTGAGTTAGGGCTATCATCCCTTCTTCATGTAATGCAAATATGTAGGGAAGTTAACTTAGCGTCTTCCTCTTCATGAATGTATATCGTATATATATCCTTATTATTGATTTGTTTGATTTCACCCCTTTGTTGTTTTTTGTTTTCGATAAAAAGGGAAGAACATTGTTTTGTGTTTACTTTAACCCCTTTGTGATGATTGATAAAAAGGGGAGAAGTATTTTAGTATATATGCATATTTTTCCTTACTTTATACATAAAGGGGGAGAAGAATTTTGTCTATGCATATTGTTTTGTTTTGCAAAAAGGGAGAGAAGAATTTGATGAGTTTTATACTTGATTGGCATGTTTATCTCCTTATGTTTGCATACATGTTTGTTTATTTTACAAGCTTTAATTGAATATATATTTGTTTATTGTTATGCATGAGTTAAGGGGGAGCTTCTTTGAAGCTTTACTTTAATCCATGCATATATAACTCCATGAGTTTTGTCATCATCAAAAAGGGAGAGATGTTAGCCCAAAGGCCCATCACTCTAGTTTTGATGATGATTAACTCATGTAGTTATAGTACTAATGATCTTGTGTTTAATTAGTCTCAGATTTGTGATCAAGATCTTAGTTGGTGTAGCTTCAACGAAGGATTTAAAGTCAAGTTTTGGAGGTAGCACGTGTTGATTCAAGAGCTTGTGCTCAAGACCACATCAAGTACTCAAGAGAAGTCTAGCTTATTGGATCATGATGTGGACCAAGTCAAGAAGGAGAAGAAGACTTCAAGTGAAGCCTTCAAGAGAAGACTTGTGTTTAGGTTTGTTTTGTTAAGATTTTGATTTTAGATAAAATGTAAAGGATATAATAGTTGGTGGATTGCTCAAATACATATACACACACACTCAAGATTTATTTGTGTTTTCATAAAAGGATTTTCATTTGGAAAAATACCGATTTGTTTTTAGAATTTAACTATACATGTCCTTAACCAAAACCATTTTTAGTGCTTATTGTCAAAAATATAGATATTTCATCATTTATGTATAGAGGATCATATCCATACACTCTATGCTTTAAAAGTGTTAAAATATCTTATTTTTGTATTTGGAGAAGTTTTGAAAAATCTATTTGGAAAAATACAGATTTAGTTTTAAGGCAAAATTTCTAAGTTACAAAAATAGTTCAAAATGTTTGTAATATGTTTTGATTTTTACTCAAACATGTTTGTATATCAAAGTATTATACTGAAATTATTTTTTTAGATTTTTATAGATTTTATGGGATTTTATTAAAGGAAAAATAACAAGTTTTCAATCCCTATAAAGTTCTGTTTTGGCTTCTGCCAGTCGACCGGGCCGGTCGACCGAGCCAGGAATCGGGTCGACCGACTGCACAAGCGCGCACGCCTTGTTGGCTGGAGGGCCGGTCAACCGACCTAGTCGACCGCCAGAGAGCTTCTGCTCTCTGGAAAGCCCGGTCGACCGGCAGAGAGCTCTGCTCTCTGTATCCAGGCCACGGTCGACCGAGTCGGTCGACTGCTGGCTCAACGATCAGAAATCTGACCGTTGGTCGGTCGACCGGGCGGTCGACCGACAGCAGTCTGGACTGCTGATTGGATCCCAACAGCTAGTTTTTTCCTAGTCTATAAAAGGGGGCTCCCATGGACTATTTTAAGTAAGATTTTAAGTAGGTTTTGTACCAGTTTTTCCTACTCTATTAAGTGTTTAATATTTTAGTATATATGCATGTTTTTCCTTACTTTATACATAAAGGGGGAGAAGAATTTTTGTCTATGCATATTGTTTTGTTTTGCAAAAAGGGAGAGAAGAATTTGATGAGTTTTATGCTTGATTGGCATGTTTATCTCCTTTTGTTTGCATACATGTTTATTTATTTTAGAGCTTTAATTGAGTATATATATTTGTTTATTGTTATGCATGAGTTAAGGGGGAGCTTCTTTGAAGCTTTTTTACTTTAATCCATGCATATATAACTTCATGAGTTTTGTCATCATCAAAAAGGGGGAGATTGTTGGCCCAAAGGTCCATCACTCTAGTTTTGATGATGATTAACTCATGTAGTTATAGTACTAATGATCTTATGTTTAATTATTCTCAGATTTGTGATCAAGATCTTAGTTGGTATTTAGCTTCAACAAAGGATTTAAAGTCAAGTTTGGAGCTAGCACATGTTGATTCAAGAGCTTGTGCTCAAAACCACATCAAGCACTCAAGAGGAGTCTAGCTCATTGGATCATAATTTTGACCAAGTCAAGAAGGAGAAGAAGACTTCAAGTGAAGCCCTTCAAGAGAAGACTTGTGTCTAGGTTTGTTTTGTTAAAATTTTATTTTTAGATAAAATGTAAAGGATAGAATAGTTGGTGGATTGCTCAAGTATATATATACACACACTCAAAATT
>JAVJIF010019805.1:0-74123 GCA_038442645.1 Agave tequilana | reverse complement strand
TCTCATCGGCGAGTTGCATCCCAATCAAGAGGGCATTGTACTCTGCTACATTGTTGGAATAAGGCTCGGTTAACGAGACGGCTCGAGGAATTACATAGTTCTGTGGGGAGACAAGTACTACCCCTACTCTTGCCCACTATATGTCCTTTTGGGCTTGTTCTTGATGCACCGTCAAAGAAAAGTTACCAAACTTGTCTTTCAAAAGATGTCTAGGTCAGGCAGACTTCAGCGACCTCATCTGGGAGATCCTCGTAAAGTTTGGCTGCCCTCGGATCTGGATGCTCAGCTAGGAAATCTGCCATAGCTTGTCCCTTCATGGCTTTTTGTGGTAAAAAGTGCATTTCATATTGGGATAACAATATAGCCTATTTTGCCAGCCGGCCGTTCAACGATGAAGGCTTTATCATGAGTAACCTTAAGGGGTTGACTTTTGATATGACATTTATAGTTTGGCCTACCAAATAGTGTCGCATTTTCTGAATAGCAAACACCAATGCCAAACACTCCTTCTCGATCGGGTTGTACCGATGTTCGGCTCCGATCATTGTTCTACTCAGATAGTAGATTGCTTGCCTCTCGTCCTTGATCATCATTCTGAGCTAGTAGAGCTCCTAAAGAATGATCCATCGCTCGGACGTATATCAGGAAAAGTTTTCCAGATACCGGAGCTGCAAGGACTGATGGTTGTGTGAGATATTGTTTAATTTCCTCAAATGCTTGTTGGCAAGCGTTATCCAAATGAACGAAACACCCTTCTTCATAATTTGGTGAAGGGTTGGCATCTTCTGGAGAGATTTGAGATAAATCTGCGAATGTACGCCAATTGTCCTTGCAATCCCCTGAGCTCCTTGAGGTTTCTTGGAGGTTGCATCTCTGGATAGCACGAACCTTTTCTGGATCCAAATGAATCCCCGCGGAGGTTACGACAAATCCTAGGAATTTGCCACTGGCCACCCCCAGGAAGGATTTGGTGGGGTTCATCTTCAATTGATGGGCCCGCATGATGTCGAAGACAACTTTAAATCAGTTATATGATCGCCTTTAGCGCGAATTTTTACTGCGATGTGTCGTCAACATAGCATTCCACTGTTTTGTGCATGTTGATTGAGATTTTACCTGCACACAAAAATAGAATGTTAGATTAGAAGTAGATTGTGCAAGGTTCTCAATGCGAATCCGCTGTAGCAAGGCTATGCGGGTCGTGATCCTCAGGGAGGGACTAGCGATGGAAGCGTTTGTAAGTTTTACCCTAAAAATTATTTTTTTAAGCTAAGTTAAGAAGAAGGCGGTATTTTACAATGAGTCGGCAAATAAAGAATTGGTAGAAGAGTTGTGATTAATCTACAAAAAGAAAAGAAAGAAAATAAAATAAAATAAAATAAATACTAACCTTGATTGAGGAACAATATGAAATCTTAACACTTTCTACCTTGCTTTGGAGGCATGAACGCATAAAGCATGGGATTGATCTCAGTCCCTTGTTCGCATTAGATCATCAAGCCTTGGCAAGCATGAATTGATACGTACCTTGAGGAGGAGAACATCTCCATGAAATATCGTTGGCTCTCGCTAAAACTCGTTATATTCGTGCTTCAGAAATCACTTGCATGCTCATATACAATCAACATAGATCAAAGAGAAAAAAGAAAAGAAAACAAAAAGAAAAGTAAACATAAGAACAATGAACAAAAGAAAAGGTTACCTTTATTAATCAGTACAATGGCAGAGAAGAGGAAGGTACATTAGTGTCACGCTCAACATAAGCCTCTCTCTCTCTTGAAAATAAAAAAAAAACCTAACTACAAAAGAAGAAAAACTAGAAGAAACCCTAATTTTGGCCCTTGGCTCTTCGCTGGACGCTTTCTGTGTTGCATCTGCAGGGGTATTTATAGGAGTTGGAAGATGTAGAGTCCTAGTACAACTCTCTCAAAAAATCTTATCTCCAGACTTGTGGCACTTATCCATAGAAGTTCAAATCAAATCTGTCCTGCAATTTATTATCCTATTGATCGCCGAAATTGGCTTATCTACGGACTTAATTGGAAAGTTGATCAACATAAGAGTTGTAGGGCTTCAAGTCTTCTTTCTGGAGCATTTTGAATCATCGGATTTGCATATCTGTAGCAAAAGTTATGATCTGAATACTAAACATGTACAGTCTGAAGATCCGAATTTATCTTTAAACTCTTTCCTGCAAGCATTTAGGGTTGAATAGAAGTCTATCCTTCCCTCTTCTTTATATTTGCAACTTTAGCCCTTGTATATTTGCACTTTGACAATTGATATTTGCACTTTTGCATTTGGGCTTCAAATATGGGCTTTTGGGCTCTTTTTAGGCTTTAATTCTTTCTTTTTATTATTCGAGGCCTGCACACAATAAATCACAAAATATTAATAAATGTGCAGAATTAAATGAATAAATATGAAAATGTGATGGTAAATGTTATGATAAAAATGCACTTTTCACTACCAATCACACCCCCACCCTTATCTTTTTGCTCGTCCTCGAGTATAAAAACAAAGAAAAAGAAAAATTAATCTAACCTAACTCACTTTCGTAGGAATCACGGTTGCACTTAGCATGTGCAACAAGCGTTAAAACCCCTAGGTTACCCTAGAGGACGAGTGTTGTCTGTGAGGGTTTTCAGCGGATTACACCCACAAAATCCATAAAAAGAAAAATTTTGAATTATATTTGAAGAGACTAACTAGTCTATAAGTTTTAGGATTATCATTTTTATTCATTCTTCAAACTTAGTCTAATAAAGTTAATTGTTTCCATTTTAGGTAAGAATTAAAATTGAATTTCTATTATAGTCTTTTTCGTTACCAAAAATCATATGCATCCTTATGTTTTTACTAGGAATTCCTTAACTTGGACTTTCATGCCTCTTTATATATATTTTTTTTCTTTTTTTTTTAATATGTATAAACGCATCTAATTTCTTTCGTGTAAGCATGAAGGCTTCTTGAGGCTCTCATACCTAACTAATTGACTAATAGATGTGTTAAAAATTTTTTTTAGCATGTATAACTCATCTAATTTTCTTTCGTGTAAGTATCAAGGCTTCTTGAGGCCCTCATACCTAACTAATTGACTATTAGATGTGTTAATACATATATAAGTAAATTTTCCTTAATTTCCTTAGGCTTTCTAATCCACCCATGTAACGAACTTAAAGTCGATGACTCCCAAACCGGTTGGCTTTAGGGCACCAGGTGAGGAAAACACCCCGCGGACTCAAATTCGAGTGAACTAGGCCCCAAAACTAAGGACTTTATTTTATTACTCACCTTTAGGCATGAATACTTATGCTTCTTGAGGCACATGTATCAGCTTAATTGGTGACTTTTTTTTTTCTTTTTCACAAGGTCTTTGTCTTAAAATCCTAGATATGCATTTGGTATGCATACTTCATTAAGGTAAAAATCAAGACTAATTAATTATTCAATTTCTTCTCCTATACCTAAAAATTAAACAATTTATTTATTTGACCAAGTTTTTAGAAATCCTAATCATGATTTTCCTAATCCTTAAAACTAACTTAGATTTCTTTCAAAAAATAAGTCAAAATATTTCCTTTTAAAACATTTTTTTTAAAATTTTTTTTTGATTTTTTTTTTATAGCAATTTTTTTGTTTTTTCTACCTATGTTAGTATGTTAGTAAAACCCACCCCCACACTTATCTCATCATTGTCCTCATATATGAATGAATGCATATATGCATGAAACAGAACAAGGGAAGGCGGAAGTTACCTTAGGGTGGTGGTTCCGGTGGTGGTCTAATTGGGCAAGCGTTGCTACCCAATCAAGATAATGTAGTTGGTGAAACCCACCAGAAATTTTTCGTCTATAACCCACTAAAATATATGTAATCATTTTTTAAAATTTTCACCCCATCAAATTTCCATAATTCATAATTAGTTTCAGAGTCAATTGTGTCAACCTCCTTGTCCCAAAATCGAGTATGAAAGATGGAATTATGACTTGGATATTATAGGTGCGGGAACGAATACTGACTCAGGGAAGAAGCTCAAATCAAGTAAGGGCTCAGGAGTCGGGCTAAGTTCAGGAAGTGGGTCCAAATCAATAAGTTTAAGCTCAAATCCACAATCATCTTCCACAATGGCATGTGACTCAATGTTGGTGATTCAAGTTCAGGAATGATAGGTGTGGGAATTAAAACTGACTCTAAAAGATTACCTAAGTCGGGTAACAAACAGGAGTCAATAATGATTCGGGAATTTGAACTTGATCACAGATTTGAGAATCTAGGTCACATATCTCATTGGGTTCAATATTATAAAAATCAGAACTTGCCCATTTATCCATGGGACTTTCAAAATTGCACAATTGGTCAAGTTCAATATGATCATCAATTATAGTTGACTCAATATCATGATGAATTGGAACAGGATCCAATGTTGACTCGGGAAAAGTGAAATCAGGTGGAGACACTGGAGTCATTATTGAATCAGGAAGTAAAATGAATCATCAAGTGGGAGATCATGATCATATTCATGTTCAAGTTCTATTTCAGGAAAGGAAAACTTGCCAAATTATCAACAATTGAGTTTCAGCAAGTTCAAATGATGGCACTGAAGTAGAATCTTGTTGTCCAAAGCAACTTGGTTCGTCGGCTCTATGAGAGTGGTCAATGATATCAGAAATGGCCGAACGGTGAGAACGTAAAGATTGAACCATCATATCTATATCACGATCACGGGCTAATCTAGCCTGAGTCATGGCCGCAAGCATCCCTTCATAGTTGATAGGTGCATCGTGTTGTGATTGGACTTGAAGGGTGAAGTGTAATCGTGATGAAATTGTGAGTCGGTGGACTCACGCATAATCATTTCTCCGATTGATGGTAATTGTTGCTTGGACTCATGCATACTTATCATTTCCCCGATAGATGGTAGTCTATTCTGACTGGGTGGATCTAAGTATGACTCATTGAAAGAATGTGGACTGGGTGGAGACTGAGGACAAGTCGGTTGAAATTGGACTCGGGGGACTCGAAACCCCATGAACTCTGTGACGAGTTGAAAGTATGAAAATCATGGTCATAAGATGGGGGGTATGGGTTATAATTATTCGGATAAGACCATTTCGGCACACTAGATTGGTCAAAGTTATGATATGCCGGGTTGGTAATATCCGAAAAAATAGTTAGGTGTGTAATATGGATTAAAGTTGGAAAAATTATTATTATATGCCATATCACACCAACACAAACAAACAAACAAATTAAACAAACAAAAAGAAAAAAATTCTATCCTAAGTTAGGGTAGACCTATGACCTAGACGACTCCTAACTGGTTAGACTGTCCACGGGAGGTCGGGTGCAGACTTTGACCACGAGTTAATCAGCCAGGTCAGGGCAAGAGTGGTGGGAGGTTTTCCGTCAAAGACGTTCCTTAATTAAATACCACCAATCTTCGGGCTTTCGGCCCTCAATCCCTTCCTAGACACTGATTTGGCAAGAGTCAACTTCCAGCACTGTTCCCCCTTAGGATAATCTCCTATTGAGTCCGAGATGTCCCTAGGGCCAACGTCTACTCTTTTTTTAGTTAGGCTTGGGTTAGTGAGTGCTTGGGATATGATTTTTGGGCTAAAGAAGGGTGATGAAATCCCCACCTTATCTGTTAATGGGTTATGCCCTTAAGATGAATTAGTGCAAGTGTACAAGATAAATAGATAAGATTCACTCAAAGCAGAAAATCAACCAAGAGATGAGTCCTACTCTACATGCAATGCGTACGTACCTTGCTACAGCACTCTTCAACAGTAAAAATAAAGGAATTGAAAAGACACGTGCCTAATATGCAAACGTCTAATCAATTTTATCTTTAACAACAAATATTTTACTGTTGAATTAATTAGCAGTATACAGGTTTATCACAGAACAAATTCAACAGAGCAGTAAACAGTATTTGCAAATTGCAGCAACCTGCAAAAAAGATGGATCAGTAGTTCTCTATTGCCGCGGATCCGCGGCTATTGCCGCGTTTTCGCGGCAAACTAGTAGTCTCTGTTGCTCTGCCTTCGAGGGCAGAGGCACAGAGTTGCAATATGTCCACTTATGCTGTTGTATTTCTGTTCTCCAAACCGTCCCGCCCCGGCAACGGCGCCAATTTGTTGACTGAGTTTCCTGCACACAAAAATAGAATGTTAGATTTAGAAGTAGATTGTGCAAGGTTCTCAATGCGAATCTGCTGTATCAAGGCTATGCGGGTCGTGATCCTCAGGGAGGGACTAGCGATGGAAGCGTTTGTAAGTTTTACCCTAAAAATTATTTATTTTTAAGCTAAGTTAAGAAGAAGGCGGTATTTTACAATGAGTCGGCAAATAAAGAATTGGTAGAAGAGTTGTGATTTAATCTACAAAAAGAAAAGAAAATAAATAATAAAATAAAAAAAATAAATACAACCTTGATTGAGGAACAATATGAAATCTTAACATTCTACCTTGCTTGGAGGCATGAACGCATAAAGCATAGGATTGATCTCAGTCCCTTGTTCGCATTAGATCGTCAAGCCTTGGCAAGCATGAATTGATACGTACCTTGAGGAGGAGAACATCTCCATGAAATATCGTTGGCTCTCGCTAAGACTCGTTATATTCGTGCTTCAGAAATCACTTGCATGCTCATATACAATCAACATAGATCAAAGAGAAAAAAAGAAAAGAAAACAAAAAGAAAAGTAAAACATAAGAACAATGAACAAAAGAAAAGGTTACCTTTATTAATCAGTACAATGGCAGAGAAGAGAAGGTACATCAGTGTCACGCTCAATATAAGCCTCTCTCTCTCTTGAAAATAAAAAGAAAAACCTAATTACAAAAAAGAAGAAAACCTAGAAGAAACCCTAATTTTGGCCCTTGGCTCTTCGCTGGACGCTTTCTGTGTTGCATCTGCAGGGGTATTTATAGGAGTTGGAAGATGTAGAGTCCTAGTACAACTCTCTCAAAAAATCTTATCTCCAGACTTGTGGCACTTATCCATAGAAGTTCAAATCAAATCTGTCCTGCAATTTATTATCCTGTGATCGCCGAAATTAGCTTATCTACAGACTGAATTGGAAAGTTTGATCAACATAAGAGTTGTAGGGCTTCAAGTCTTCTTTCTGAAGCATTTTGAATCATCGGAGTTGCATATCTGTAGCAAAAGTATGATCTGAATACTAAACATGTACAGTCTGAATCCGAATTTATCTTTAAACTCTTTCCTGCAAGCATTTAGGGTTGAATAGAAGTCTATCCTTCCCTCTTCTTTGTATTTGCAACTTTAGCCCTTGTATATTTGCACTTTGACAATTGATATTTGCACTTTTGCATTTGGTTTGGGCTTCAAATATGGGCTTTTGGGCTCTTTTTAGGCTTTAATTCTTTCTTTTTATTATTTTGAGGCCTGCACACAATAAATCACAAAAAATATATAAATGTGCAGAATTAAATGAATAAATATGAAAATGTGATGGTAAATGTTATGATAAAATGCACTTTTCACTACCAATCACATGTGTTCGTGGAAAATGGCATTCATGGCCCTTTGATATGTCGCTCCTGCATTCTTTAGTCCGAAGGGCATGACGGTGTAGCAGTATACCCCCAGTGGTGTCCTGAAAAAGGCATGTTTTTCGTCGTCAAGATACATTTTGATTTGGTTATACCCTGAAAACCCATCCATGAAGGACATTTGCTCGAATCCACATGTATTATCAATCATGACATCTGTGATTGGCAGTGGGAATTCGTCCTTGGGACAGGCCTCGTTTAGATCATGAAAATCAATGCAGATCCAAATCTTTCCATTCTTTTTAGCAACGGGAACGATATTGGCTACCCAATCAGGATGTTATTCTTCCCTAATGAAACCAGAGTCTATAAGCTTTCTGACTTCTGATTGAATTGCCTCCATTACTTCTGGACGGAACCGTCGCTGTTGTTGTTTGACAGGCTTTACGTCTGTATTAATGTTGAGGCAATGCATAGCTACTCGAGGATCAAGTCAGGCATGTCCTCGTAATTTCAGGCGAAGACATCTATATATTCTTGTACAAGAGATATTAGATCCCTTTTCTCAGAAGGTGACAGGCCTTCACTTATAAAGATGGGCTTAGGATTAGCCTCATCTCCTAGATTGATCTGGACAACCTTATCTTCTGTGGGTGGCTCGCGCTGTTCAAAGCGGGTATCCCAAAGATTGTTTAAGTGTTGGATCTAAGGATTTGTATCGGATTGGATCATTTCTTCTTCTCTGTCTTCCAGATGGCTTATTAAAACCATATTCACTGAGAGATCTCCGAAGATGTCGCCGACACTAACATCTGACCCATGAGGACGTGCCCGATGAAAATCATGGCCTAATGACCCTTCAGAGTCAGAGCTGATGGGATCGGAGTTGATACATAGCCCAACCCCCTGCGAGTCCGATGATAATAATCAGGGGTTTTCCCTTTCGGCACAAAAGATTGAAGTAGCATTCTCCTTCCTTTGCTGAAATTCAACCCTGGTCCGTTTGCTAGATCATACCCCATGCTTCTCATCATTCTGAGTGCCTTTGGCTCATAATGACCGAACTGAGGGGTTCCTCTTCGCTTTCTGATTCTTCACGGGACATCGATTCAGACGTAATTCGCCCAAAAAGAATTGGTTTTTGGCCTTTTCGCCTCACTGGAGTCATGAATATGGATTCTTGCGCATTATCAACATCTCGATATGTTCCGAAGGACGATTTTACTGGTAATGCAATGATGTCAAAGCATCCATTGCCGACCAGGGATCATCATCCACTTCGGTACTAGTGTCTGACGGCACTGAATCGGAAGCAAACACAGAGAAATACGCCAAATCTAATTCTTCATTAATATACCATCCGCCTACATCATCGGTGGTATTATCAACATCGAGCTTATTAATGCTCGTTACAAGTGGATCTAATTCCCACATGCACTCTTCTTTTTCTGGCTCGGTGTCGGCTTTATTACCAGAGTCTGGCTCCTCTGGTTGCGGGATTTCATTTGTTTCCACAGAGTCCTGATATAGGAGGGAATCTGTGAAATAATTCTTGACTCCCTTGAGCGGATGCCTTTCGGTAATCAACGTTCACACCTTTCCACTCCCGTCGATGTATTTCATGACTTGGTAGAGAGTAGAGGGATCGATAGAATTACGATGAATCATGGTCGTCCCAGCAGCAAATTGTAGGAAGTGTCAGCATCGATGACGTAGCACGTCACCTCCGACCTTAGGCCCCGATCTGGCATTTGAGCTTGATCTTCCCCATTGGACGGGTACCATTGGCATTGATCCCATAAATGGTAGTCTGGGTGGCGCTCAAACGATGAGTAGGAATCCCAAGATGTTGCATGACCCGACGAGGCATAATGCTTAATGCGGACCCGGGATCTACCTGAATGCGGTTCATCTCAGATGATCCAATATACCCCGTGAAGTACAGGGGTCGATCATATTTCCCTTTGACCTGCATATCATTTTGTTGTGAAGGTGATGCAGGGAGCATTTTGGGAGGCATGGAGGCAATCCTCTACATCTTCCTCCTTTGGTCCAATCAGCACCTGGGTCATGAAAACCTCAGCATTAGCGAGGGCTTCTTGTAGAGCTTCTCTGGTCGACTTTGAAGCCTAAGGAGCTCATAAAGAGTAATCCGGGCTGGGATATTGGCCAGTTGAGCCAGGACATCAAAGCGGTAAGGTGCTGTGGATCCTTCCGCCATGTCTTTCTAAAGAACTTTAGAAACCGAAGCTTTTTCTGTCTCTCCACGGGTTGCTTAGTGGAGGGCTTGGCTGACTCTACAGCGGGTCTTGGAGGAGTTGCCGCCATTTTGTCATACTTTTTAAATATGACTGCCCTGAACGGGTTTCCGCCACAAGTTGGTTGGGTTCTGTGGTCAGAGCTATTGTTTCCTTTTCTAAATCGGTCAGCGAGGGAACATCAGTCTCTGCTTCCCAAGAAGAGGCACATACCACATTACAGGATGAAGCTTTGCTTTGCCTTTGGACTTTCTGGTGGTCACAGTAGTCCATTGCTGGCCGTCCACAAGGTCGGGATGAACCCACATAACTTCTCCCCGGGATGTGGGAATAGGTACAAGACCCTTCTCTTGCTGGTGGTGGGTCTACGTTAACCATTTTTAACTCCCCCTTTGGGACAGGGACTACTCCAGAGGTTGTTGGAGGTTGTATTCCAAACTGGAGAAATGACGTCATATTGGCTGTCACCTTTTCTGCTCTGGACGGAGTTTTAATATCTCCGCGTCAATCAGAGCCTGAAGGATGTCCTTGAAGACATAACAGCTCTTGGTGGGGTGTCCAGCATCTGTGATATAAGCAGTAGTTGGGACTATCAGTTTTACTGACTTCTTCAGGGCGCCTAGCTTCAGGAAGCTTCAGTCTGTTGCTCTTGTTGAGTAATTTGAAGAGCGAGTTGACATGTTCATCCTTGAAGGAATACTGCTTGCTGGCGCGTGGTTGGCTTGCAGAGCCACTTCCCTTGACCGGTTGAGGTTTGACGGGGGATTTGGTCTCTGTCGCTAAGTTATCCTTCCGTTTTGCTTGGAGGGATGTGTCTGGTGCACGCCTCGTTGACCACTCAGGTCTGGGTTTGCTTTCTTCTGCCCTGACCTGGGCGACAATTTCTTTTGCCTGTTCACCTTGTTGGATCAATTGTTTCCAGGTGCGGCTTTCAGCAACTCCTATTTGGACGAGGAGCGAAGTTTGTAAATTGTGATGACATGTTTCCACCAGGGTGACCTGGGTCATACCGCTTGGACATCAGAGCGCTATATTCTGAAATCTTTCCACAAATGACTTGACGGATTCCCCCTTCCGCTGCTTGGTGGCCAAAAGGGTTGGCATGGTGACCTCCGAGTCATCTTCAAAGAAGCGCGTTAGGAAGAGTTTCTCCAGGTCGCCCCAATTCTTGATAGAGCCTTCTGGGAGCTTCATGAACCATTCAAAGGCGAGCCCTTTTAAGGTGCCGATGAACAAACGTGCCAAAATGGCATCGTTATCTACAACATTCCCTGTCTGAGACTTGAAGTAGTAGATATGTTGGTTCGGTGAACCTTTCCCATCAAATGCTTGGAGGGTTGGAGCCTTGAACTTGGGAGGGTATGGAACCAGGTCCCACTCGGCCGGATATGGCCGGACCACTCCTTCTTCTGGAGGCCTTTCCGGTTGGTAAGGGCCTCAAGGCGTTGCTCCAATTGATTCATTCTCCTAGAATGAATCTTTTCCTGGTTTCGGTCGTCTTTCCTTGTGACGAGGATTTTGACGAACCCGAAGTAAGCTGCTCTTTCTCCTCAAGATGTACAGAAGATGAGCTTTCTCCCTCTTTTCGTTTGCCCTTAGACTTTTTAGAGGAGGCTTTGTCGGCTGATTTCCTTTTATCTTCAAGTAACTGGGTGAGCATCTGCTTGAGGGAGTTGATGGATTCTTGCTGAGCACGAATCATCTCGAGTTGTTCCTTCTGGATCTGAGCTTGCTGCTCCAAGCGCCTAGCTGTCTCCTCAGGAGTGTTTGTCATATATATAAAGGCCTCTTTTTCTATAGAAGAGTTTGAAGCCTGTGACTCTGCAATAGCGGTAGGCGAGTCATTTATCTCAATGCCCAGGCCAGAGCATTGTAGTCAATCGGGGGAATTGCCCCAGTCCGGGTGCGAGTGTGTCAGTACACTCCTTCCGGTTCGGTGTCAGACTCATCGGAGCTAACTGCAGGTTGCTTTCCCCTGCTCCTGTTCATCATTTTTGCAGTGAGTTCGGGATACTCAGTGTCAGAGAAGACCCTCCTCCTGTGGGAACGACTTCTTTTAGCTGATCGGGGAATCAGGGTCAGCTGTCTTACTAGAGACTACTGGCTCGCACCTGAACCGCAACGGCACGCAGAGAGCATTGTAATAATTCGTTCGCAGCAACATGATGAAGTGATTCGATTAGCACTTCTTTTCCTTGTCAATAATCCCTTAGATCCGTGGGAGGAGGATCAGAGAGATTAGCTTCGCAATATCGAGGGCGGGAGGCATCTTTGCTCTGTATAGCTGGGACGCAGGGTTCAGAGACGCGGGGCGCATGAACGCAGCTCTTGCGTCGCGGCTTCTGAGCATGAGCTTGGCATCTCTGCTGATAAGAGATGCAGCTCTCGCGTTGCTGATAATTTCGTCTGGGTAGAGATGCTTGATGAATGCAGGGCTACTGGGCCCCGTGCCTAGAGGTGCGTGCCTCTTGTACTTAACAAGGTACGCGAGCTTTGCATTGGTGTTTGGGGAGTGAGGCTTCAGAAGAGCCAGCCTGGTGAACTTCACGTTTGGGTTGCCAAACGCGGACTTCACGTGTCGGATGCGGTGCCGAAGAGACGCTGGTTTGAACCTTGCGTCCTGCCTCCGTTGGACAATCGGTCATTCCAACTTGTAGTTGACGCGCACGCCTCCTCTGTCGCCGTTCAGCGTTCCGATTGCATCGTGGAGGTTGAGGGGAAACCCCAACGACCTGGTGCTGAGGAAGAGGGTGAATTGGCTGGACACCAGAAAAGTTGATCACGCGGGTCTCCTGAGAGACGTTAGCGTGGGTGTTATGCATGGCGCGATTAGCCATGACATTCTTCACAGCAACCGCGTTTGAGATAATCTCAGAGCGAATTTTGGGGCAAATCCCCGTAGAGACCCTGTGGTACGCTCGGGCCTTTGGGCTCTTGGAGCCGAAAGAGAGGAACTCTTCATACTTTGCCTGGTCAAATTCTACGACGAGTGATTCGACCGTTTTCTCCTTGCAGAGGACATCACCAGCGCCACCACTTGCTCGTCAGTAACGAAAGTAGTCCCCAGCGGAGTCACCATCTTGTTTGGTGGGAGAAAAATTCGAGTAAAGTTTCCTTGAATCAATTGAAAGTTTACAACGAACTTATACTCTGACTACAAGGGAGGGGAGATGTTGAGTCTTGAATCTCCCCTTTCTTTAATGCTGGGTTCTTCATGTGGCGGTGGAAAGTGAATCTTGTTTTTCGTTGACCGGGTGAACGTCAAGAACTTTTGGGAATCTTCTCTTCGGAAGGTGGATGGAGAAACACAGCTCTGTCGACCAGAAATCTCAAAGAGATTGTAGGCAAAGATTAACTTGTACGCAGCAAGTACTTGAAGAGTTGAACTCTCCTTACTTCTCTGTGTAAGCTCTCAAGTCCAGTTCTTCTCCCCAATTCTCTGGTTTTTATCCCCATGATTGACCGACCCTTTCTCCATAGCAAACGAGGCTATTTACAGAGGTCCCAGAGGTGAACGTGCCCCCTAAAATGCTCCATAATAGGGGTTAACTTCCTTGTTATGTGGATCGTGGTTGACCCCATAATAAGGGAAGTTACAACTGAGACGCGGGTTTCGACCCTCGCGCCTTGGTGCCGCAGTGCTGCTGAGACGCTGGTTTCGACCCTTACGCCTTAGTACCGCAGTGCTGCAGTGATGCCTATGATTAACCCTGCGCGTCTGGAGTTTGGGATTCTGCTTCTGATGACTTGTCTTTAACGATTTTTTAGACAGCCTACACACACGTGAATCAACCGGTAAAGCTTCTTTCGCCTCCCGTCCTTGTGGATTCGACTCATTTTAGCCTCTATGTTATAATGGAAGTATTGAGGAATTCAAAGCCCACACACTTTAAATATCAATTTCAAAACATACACTTTTCGTATGGTTTTCCCCGATCATTATGTTTCAGAAAAAAATTGTGAGGAAGATTGGCTTCACTCAAGACTTACAACAATAGAAGCTATCATTAATGAGATCCAAAGAACTTAAAGCACTAGAGTACTCATCGCGCTCATGATTGAAGGCTAGCTCGAAGTTTAAAGAAGGATCAAGATAAGAAGCAAAGAAACATTTATTTTTATTCTTTTTAGTTATGAAATAATTAGAATGTTAAAATCAACCTAGATAATCGAGAAGCTCATAAGTCACACACACATACACTTTTATACTTCTGTGTTTTGATTCTAAGATTTCTTAAAAAAGAATTTTCATTTTTGAAACTTAGATTTTATAAAGTAGAATTTTCTTTTTCTACAAAATGAAGTTCCACATCTTGTTTATGTGTTAAACAGTATCATACATGCTTTTAGCTTCAAATATATTCATGAACTCTATCTTGTAAAAGGAATTTAGTTGTGAAAAAATCAGTATTTCAGAAAAAAATACTATTTTTGACCTAGGGTCAGTCAACTGTAGAGCAGATTTGCTTTGCCGATCAACTACCCAGTCGATTGAATAAGCACGGTATGCACAAGTGAAAGCTTGAGCACATCGGTCGACTGACTGGTCGACCGTGTGCTTTGGGTCACTAGTTTTTCTTAGTGACGGTCCACCGATCGGTCGACTTCCAGTTCTCAACGATCAAAAATCTGATTATTGGCGTTCGACTGCCTGGTCGACCGATAGGCTGATTAGATCCTGGATTTGTCTCAAACGGCTATATCTTATTTTGACTTTATTTGGGCTAATTCAAAATGGCTATTTTGGGGGGTTTAAACTCTCTCCTTGACCTCTATAAATAGGGGTACATTGATTTAAACCAAAAGAATGACTAATTTTTGAAGAACACCATTTTAGAAAATAATTGAGACTTATTTTTGAAGAAAAATTCTCCTTGAGCTACATTTAGCTACATTTCTACATCTAACTTTTCAAGGCTTAGTTTTTCATTCTCGGCATCCTCAAAGCTTCTCCACATACAACTATGAGCTTCTACTTCATCCAAGTAGAATCCAGAAGTTGATTTGTGAGCTATTTTTCTAGAGATCAAGAAGTAGATCTTTCATTCGTTGTATTCGAGTTGTAGAGGTTGCGACCTTAACAAGCTTGTGGGTTGTCATCGTGTAAGGTGTTGCGGCAGTAAGTGAGAAGGGATTGCGGGTCCTAATGGTTCTTGAAGAGAATTTGTAGAGTGATGATCCACAAGATTAAGCATAGTAGAAATTCTTCATTGTGGTGAAACGGGTGTTGGCCCAGAGGCCCTTCACTCTAGTTTTGATGATGATTAATTCATGTAGTTATAGTTTACTAATAATCTTGTGATATTTAGATTTAGATATTTGATCAAGATATTAGTAGGTGATTAGCTTCAACAAAAGAGTTTTGCGGCTTTCACATGGTGATTCAAGAGCTCGCACGTTAAGATCGCATCTAGCACTCGGTTGGAGTCAAGCTCGTTGAATCGTGTTTGGATCGAGTCGACTTGGAGATAGAGTTCTACAAGATGACCTAAGTTTGTTTAGTTTAAGATTTGTTTAGATCTTGTATAAAGATAGATAGTGTTGATATGCTCAAGTTCACAATACACACACAAGTTTCATAGTTTTGGTTTTCGGTTTAACTGATCTTGGTTTTCAAGTCAAAAACATAGATATATATCTTTCATGTATATTGGATTCTATCCATATACAACATGCTTAAAAATTATTTCAATATCATGTTTTTGTGTTTACATGTGTCTTGAAAAAATCAGATTTCTATTTCAAAAATTCAAGTTTCAAAAAATACAGTTTTTGGTTTAAGGCAAATTTTCATGAACACAAAAATGATTCAAATTATTTGAAATATGTGTTGAATTTTTATCACACATGTTTGTATTTCAAAGATAATATAAGAACTAATTTTTCTAGAATTTATGTGATTTTATGGGATTTAATCAAAGATAAAAACCAAAATTTTAAATCCTAAAATGATTGACCTGGCTGTCTGTCGGTTGACCGGACTGGTCGACTGACGTACATAGAACGTGCATGTAGCTAGGACTGGAGGCCGATCGACCGGGTCGGTCGACCGCCAGTGAGCTGCCGCTCTCTGGAAATGGCCCCGGTCGATCGGTAGAGATCTCTGCTCTCTATTTCCAGTTTCCTGTCGACCGGCGGCTCAACGGTCAGAAATATGATTGTTGGCCGATCGACCGCCGGTCAACTAGAAGGGTAATTTTGCCCTTGCCTGCTGCCAACGGGCAGATTTGATTTGGGTTATATGTACCCCATTTCTTGGCTGTTTTAGATTAGAATTTCAAGAGCAAAATTTTCTATCTTTGCAAGTATTTTACAGCAATTTTTCTAAAAGAGTTTTGGGCTTAAAGATTTGATCTTTATTTTGTTTTAAAGGTTAGAAAAATCAAAGAAAAGAAAAGTCTTTGGGATTGGTTTTTGTTCTTAATTTCTTATATCCTAGAAGTTTTCCTAAGTATTTTCTTTGTGATTCTAATTTCCAAACTCTTTATTTTTCTCACACTTGAGCTATCTATCTATCTATCCTATCTATTAGGATCTATATTGTGGGAAAATTTAGTTTTTGGTTGTCGATACCACCAAGTGTTGAATCCTTTCATACTTTGTGATATCCCTCTAGTGAGAGGTGATTGTGTTGACATCCCTCTAGTGAGAGGTGATTGTGGAAGTGGTATTTGTATCCCTCTAGTAAGAGGTTGATCTTGTGTTGGCTTTGAGCCTAATCCCTCTAGTGAGAGATTGATTTATTGTTTGGCTAAGTGCCTATCCTTCTAAGTGTAGAGGTGATTTGTGTTGTGGCTTGCCTCTAGTAAGAGGTTGTATTTGTTGAGAGAGGAGATGTGTACTCTCAAGTTGTATTTACCCAAATCCTCAATGGAGGTTCCCTGTGTGGGAAGTCATGTGTGGACGAGTTAGTGAAAATCCTTCTGTGTGAAGGTGGGGACGTAGAGCAGGGTGCTCGAATCTCGAAACATATCATTGTGTTTACGTTTGATCCACTTTCACTATATCTCTCTCTTATATTGTGCCTTGCATTGATTCATATTGTTCATTCATTCTTATATGCTTGGTATTGTTTGTTTGTGTGCCATACTTGTGTTCAATCAAGAGAGCTTTACATAGCACCTCAACTCTTATTTAGAGGAATTTAGAAGAGATAGTCCAGAGCCCTTCACCGAAAATTCGGCTACACTTTTTGGTTACACTAAGTGTGCTGCAATTAATTTTTAATTCCGCATCATTTGTCATTAGATTAGCCTTACAACTATTCACCCCCCTCTAGGTGTTATTTCAATTGGTATCAGAGCCTACGCTCTTGATATTACGTTTAACCACCTAGGAGTGAGATCTTGGTTTGCTAATCTAGATTTGTGTTTACACACTTATTTGTTTACACACACTCATGGATTGCTTGACCCCTCTCATGTATGATGTTTCTAACATTGACATGTGGAAATTTAAGATGAGTATGTTCCTCAAAACCTTAAGATTGCATTTTTTCCTTGCCGCTACTAAGAAATCTTATCTTGGTAATAGCAAGCATATAGAGGCCAATGCATAAGCCCTTAAGGCACTTAGAAGCAGATTAAATAAAGAATATTTGTGTATGGTTTCTCATTGTGATTCTGCCTTTGAAGTGTGGAACACGTTGACCTCTCTAAAGCTTCAAACGTCAAATATTGTGGAGAAGGAATCTAGTGAGGATGAATCCGAACAACGTTGCTACATGGTCGAAGAAAATGACTCCCTTAAGGTAAATTCGAAAACTCAACTAGATGATTGTGCTAGTTCTTCAGGTGATGATTATGTTGATCCTGATGCATTAAATGAAGAACTATCTATTGTTTGTGAAAACCTCTTGCAAAAATACCAACTCTTGAAAAAGAAAACTCTTAAAATGAAAGCAGAAAATAAGGATGTGTTTTCATAACTTAATTTGGCTTTGCAAGAAAAAGTTAAAATTTCAATGAAAGGGACTCATTGAAATCTCAACTTGATCTTACCCTAAATGAAAATAAAATCCTAAAAAGTAAAAATGATTGTGATGATGTTTTGAAGAAAAATGAAGTTCTTTATTCAAAACTTGTTTTTGTTTTAAAAGAAAATGATTTTTGAAAAATAAAATTATTTCTATTTCAAAGGAATTGGATTTGGTTTCTAAGAAAAATATTTCTTTGAAAAATGATCTAGATTCACATGTTTGCCATGCTAGTGTAGCTTCACATTCTAGTGTTTCTATTGCATGCACCACCTCTTCTTCTATAATTGAAAATGATATATGTATGTTAAAGAAGAGTGTTGATTGTTTGGGCTCCACTTTGAGCCAATGTGCCATGAACCACTCACGGTTGGAATCCATGTTTCACAAGAAACAAGTCCACCGATGCATGCACACAAACCATGACATACACATGCTCCTCACGTTCACACCCATAACACTTTATATGCTCATGTGTACACTTGTACACATTGTGGACGTAAGGGCCACCTTGTAAAATTTTGCTTTGATAGAATTAGTGCTTCAAATTTTATAAATAAATCAGTTTGGATTAGGAAAGGTGCTAACCCCCATGGACCCAATAGAGTATGGGTACAAAAGACCACTCCTATTTTATTTGATGTAGGTGTGGGCTCTCACTTGACGTGAGAGTGATAGTGCCTTGAGGTGGATGCAATCTGAGCTTAATGGTGACTATTTTGGATGCATCACTTTCAAGGAGAGTTTGGTGGGAGGACTATCTTGGTTTGGAGACCTAGAGATTTGCCCTCATGATTTTGGTAACAATCTCTAACTCCCATTTATGTTTACATGCTTTTCATGTCACTAATTTTTAACATGTTTTGATTACTATGTTAAATGTCATGATAATTAGACTATTGACATACATATATAGTATTTGAGATACACCCATGTTTATATGGACCCATATTTTGTGTTCTCACCATAGTTTACCTATTATGTATATCATAGCTCTAATAGCACGTGCATTTACCATGATGATCATATGAGTTTTTTGTTTGATTTTTGCACTTCATGTTTGATTACTTGTTTAGATGTAGCCTTCATTAAAACTTGGATATATATACTTGTACAACTAGTGAGCCACAAATAGATTATTATATGTTTGTGCTTAATTGCTCATTTGTACCTATTAGATGTACTAGTATAGCCTAGTTTTAATGATTCATGAATTTTGACTTGTATTTCCTATTCTTGTGCATGTTTTCATGTTTGCATATAGCTTCATATATATGTTAATTTTACCAAAACTATTGGATATACACTTGAGTCATTTGCCTTTCATGCAAAATCTCTTTATAGACTCAATTGTGTTTAGGATATGTATGTATACCTTTAATTTTGACAAAACATACATATGCCTTGAAGTTAGTATCTTTGTTTTGATGAGAATTAACTCTTGATGATTTTCATATTTTTGGTAAGGAATTTCATATTTGAGCTTAATTTTACATTCCCGTGATTTTGTTGATTACATGACTCGTTCACTCACATTAATTGATATTTGCTCATGATTTGTTTTCATGAGATTATATGAGCTTTATTACTATTTGAGTGTTGATTGTGTGATTTCATATTTTCATGGAATATATCATTATTTTATTCCTTACTTGAGGGATTTCGTACTAGTTTTCAAGATTATCATAAAGCTAGTTGCGTTATTCTTCATTTGGTAGAGTTTTTACTTGTGCTAAGACTATTTTTAAACTTATTTTTAAAAACCCCTACCTATCAAAGGGCGGCTGGTGGGGCGACCATGCCTTGTATGCTCAAATTAAAAATCTTTTTAACATGTGCATGAACGGGTGGTAGGTGTAAGTTATACACTTGATACTCATCATGTTTTTCAATTGGTATCCCAATTAATATTTTCATATTTGTATACTCATATGTGTTTTTAATATATGTATGCTTCAAATTCCAAATAGTATCAATTTCGATTGGTATTTACATTTTCATACATATATATGAGATTTGATTGTGCTTACTATATCTTTATATCTTAAAGCACAAATCATGTCTATGCTAAGCTTGATTTAGTCCTTAATGACAATTATTTTTCAAATTGGTATCTTATACAAGCTTATGCATCATTTTCATTGGTATTTCATAAAGAGGGAGAAAACTTCATGCTTTAGTTTTCAATCGGTTGTATTTTTAATTCGTATCCAACTCCCACACTTTATGACATAAAATTAGAACAGTATCATTTTTCATCAATATTATTATTTGGTATATTATTTTTTAATTGGTTTCCTGTTTAGAATATGCTAACATTTTCAATATTGGTATCAAGAATCTTAAATTAGCTTTATTCTAAATTTGGTATCTTTATTACAAAATGAATTGTTAACCAAATAGTTGGTTTGTTTTTTTTCAATTGGTATCATGTTTCATTTTAAATTGGTATCATAATGAAATGAGTTATATTTACATAAAAATATTTGGCTTTCACTTTCATTTGATATCAAAATTACAAAATATTTTCATTTGGTATCAAAATTACAAGATGTTTACAATTGGTATCAAGATTCAAAACACATATATATTTCCATTGGTATCAAAAATATTTTTGTTTATTTTTCATTGGTATCATAAATTGGTATCATAATGTTTTGATATATATCTTTATGTTTGTTTTATACAAAAAGAGGGAGAAAATTCTTTTTATGCCTCTTTGTTGATTTTTGTTATTTGACAAAAAGGAGAAGAAAATTAATTTTGTTTATGCCCCGTTGTTGATTTTTTTTTTGAACAAAAAGGGGGAGTAGATTGTTTTTAGATTTATGTTTACCCCTTTGTTGATGAATTGACAAAAAGAGGGAGAGAAATTTAGAGTTTTATATATGCATGTTTAGTTTTTGCATGTTTACTTTTGTTTACTTTTCCAATTGGTTGTTTTTACAATTGGAATAAGAATATATTTATTTATGCATGTTTATGCATGTTTATGTTGAGCATTCATTGCATATTTCTATTGTTTATTGCTATGCATGAGTTAAGGGGGAGCTTGTATGAAGCTTAACTTTAATCTATACATATATAACTCCATGAGTTTTGTCATCATCAAAATGGGAGAGATTGTTGGCCCAGAGGCACTTCACTCTAGTTTTGATGATGATTAACTCAGGTAGTTATAGTTTACTAATAATCTTGTGATATTTAGTTTCAGATATTTGATCAAGATATTAGTAGGTGATTAGCTTCAACAAAGGTGTTTTGGAGCTTTCACATGGTGATTCAAAAGCTCGCGCGTCAAGATCGCATCTAGCACTCGGTTAGAGTCAAGCTCGTTGGATCGTGTTTGGATCGAGTCGATTTGGACACGGAGTTCTACAAGAAGACCTCAGTTTGTTTAGTTTTAATATTTGTTTAGATCATGTGTAAAGGTAGATAGTGTTGATATGCTCAAGTTCACAATACATATACAAGTTTCATGTTTTTGGTTTTTGGTTTAACCGATCTTGGTTTTCAAGTCAAAAACATAGATATATATATCTCTTCATGTATATTGGATTCTATCCATATACAACATGCTTAAAAGTTGTTTCAATATCATGTTTTTGTATTTACATGTGTTTTGGAAAAATCAGATTTCTATTTCAAAAATCCAAGTTTCAGAAAATACAGTTTTTTGGTTTAAGGCAAAATTTCAAGAATACAAAAATGGTTCAAATTGTTTGAAATATGTGTTAAATTTTTATCACACATGTTTGTATTTCAAAGATAATATAAGAACTAATTTTTGTGGAATTTATGTGATTTTATGGGATTTAATCAAAGATAAAAACCAAAATTTTAAATACTAAAATGATTGACCTAGCAGTCTGCCGGTCGACCGGACCGGTCGACCGAGGCAGAAGTCGGTCGATCGGTCTGGTCGACCGACGTGCACAGAACGTGTACGCAGCCAAGACTGGAGGCCGGTCGACTGGGTCGGTCGACCGCCAGAGAGCTGCTGCTCTTTGGAAATGGCCCCGGTCGACCGACAGAGAGCTCTGCTCTTTATTTTTAGTGTCCGGTCGACGGTCAGAAATATGACCGTTGGCCGCGACCGCCCGGTCGATCGGAAGGGCAATTTTGCCTTCCTTGCTGCCAACGGGCAGATTTGATTTGGGGCTATATATACCCCATATCTTTGGTTGTTTTAGATAAGAATTTCAAGAGCAAAATTTTAATCTTTACAAGTGTTTTACAACAAGTTTTTAAAAGTGTTTTGGGCTTAAAGATTTGATCATTATTTGTTTTAAAGGGTCGAAAAAATCAAAGAAAAGAAAAGTCTTTGGGATTGGTTTTTGTTCTTCATTTCTATTATATCCTAGAAGTTTTTCCAAGTATTTTCTTTGTGATTTTGATTTCCAAACTCTTTGTTTTTCTCACACTTGAGCTATCTATCTATCTATCCTATCTATTAGGGTCTTTATTGTGGGAAAAATTAGTTTTTGGTTAGTGATACCACCAAGTGTTGAATCCTTCCATACTTTGTGATATCCCTCTAGTGAGAGGTGATTGTGTTAATATTTCTCTAGTGAGAGGTGATTGTGAAAGTGGTGCCTGTATCCCTCTAGTGAGAGGTTGATCTTGTGTTGGCTTTGAGCCTAATCCCTCTAGTGAGAGGTTGATTTGTTATTTGGCTAAGTGCCTATCCTTCTAAGTGTAGAGGTGATTTGTGTTGCGGCTTGCCTCTAGTGAGAGGTTGTATTTGTTGAGAGAGGAGTTGTGTACTCCCAAGTTGTATTTACCCAAATCCTCAGTGGAGGTTCCCTGTGTGGGAAGTCCTGTGTGAACGAGTTAGTGAAAATCCTTCTGTGTGAAGGTGGGGACGTAGAGCTGGGTGCTCGAACTTCGAAACATATCATTGTGTTTGCGTTGATCCACTTTCTTTGACTCTCTCTCTCTTATATTGTGCCTTGCATTGATTCATATTGTTCATTCATACTTATATGCTTGGTATTGCTTGTTTATGTGCCATACTTTTGTTCAACCAAGAGAGCTTTACATAGCACCTCAACTCTTATTTAGAGGAATTTAGAGGAGATAGTCCAGAGTCCTTCATCGGGAATTCGGCTACACTCTTTGGTTACACTAAGTGTGTTGTAATTAGTTTTTAATTCCGCATCATTTATCATTAGATTAGCCTTACAGCTATTCACCCCCTCTAGGTGTTATTTCAACGGGGACGTAGAGTAAGTAGCTCGAACCTCGAAACATATATCCATGTTTGCGTTTACCTTCTCTCTATTTATCTCTACTTTACTCACTCTTTATTATTATGCATGCTCTATATTGCTTCTTTTATGATTGATAACTCTTGTGCTTAATAATATTTGTTTACATTGTCTACTAGTAATCGATTGTGTTAAAAATTTTAATTGATTTTTAATTCCACATTATTTGTCATAGTTTTATAGCCATTAACTATTCACCCCCTTTATGTGATTTCAATTGGTTTCAGAGTCTAATCTCTAGTACTTGGTTTAATCACCTTAGAGAGATCCTAGTTTGGCTATATTTGTTGCCTGTATCCATTTGCATTTTGTTTTCATGGCATCACACGATTTCTCTAATATCAAGTCCCCATCCAAATTTGATGGGTTAAACTTTTCCACATGGAAGATAAAAATGACTCTTTTTTTAAAACCCTAGGAGTTAGGGTTGCTAAGTTGATTGCAAAAATTATAATACGTGTAGCTTAGGACTAACGGGTCGTGTCCACGATAAGAGATACAATGAAAGCATTTTGGTATTTTGGGAAGAACAAGTTTAAGTGTTTGTGTTTTTATATGAAAAGAAGATGGAGAGCAAAGAAGTGATTTAAATATAAATTGAAGATTAGAATAGGTGATGAGGATATGGCATCAGCGCACCCGAAGAGGAGATTCGATTACGTGTATCAGCGCAGGAGGCGTCGTGCTGCTTCTATTTTGATTTAGCTGAAGTCTGTATTTTCAGTTAGAGTCTGTATTTTTTTAGTATTATTCATCATGTTTATTTTCAGTGTTTTAGTATCACATCGGTTGTATGGGAAAACTCCAGTTATTGTAAGCCTATTTAATTGGTTTTGATTGAAATAAATAAACAATACACTCTTGATTAATGAATTGTTGAATTTTCTTTCGAAAATTTAATTATGAAGTTGGAGTATGAAACACATTTCAGATAGGATTTATGTGCGAAGCTTGATCCTAGTTATCTCTTATCTTTTATCTCTTTATCTCAAATTACAAACCCCACAGTACAATTTTCCAATCCAATTACAGAACACTTGCAAACCTAATCCAATTACAAAAATAAGCATCTGAATCCCTCATCCAAAGCTTCAGCCAAAGCAAACTCACTTATGCACTTCCAACCTTTATTAGTTCTAAATCTATTCTTATCCATGTCAAGGTCCTACCTGCAAACAAACCAAAAAAAAAAGAGAAATAAAGAATCCAATAGCCTTTCCCCCCATGTGACCCACCCCTTTCTTCTCCTTCCCTGCGTCATCTGCTAACAAACTACCCACCAGAAAATTCTTTTCAAATTCAGCCATAGAGTCACCTCCACCCTTCCACCAATCTCTAGCCAATCAACCCATCAGCTTTCCTCTTCTTCCTCTTGTGTGCGCCAACACTCCAAGCAACAGAAGTGCCACCTCATCCTCCCCTCTTTTCTGGCGAGAGTTAATTTCCCTCCAACAACTTTTGGCTGCTACTATTTTAAAATCAGCAAGCATAGATCTTCATTTCCCCACAACAAAAACTCCACCCTCTCTCTTTGTTAATTCCTCCACAGCCAGACAGCAAACACTCCAACCTCCATCAACCTCCCAGCTGCCCAAGATAACCCCAAGCAATCAACAGCAAATCAAGGACCAAAGGGACACCCACTTGCTCCCTCTTCACTGTTCTGCGTGCACCAGCCCCCACAGGCAGCAATAGCCTGGCATTCCCGCCTCCTCTCCATCCGTGTGTACTCCAGCGCCTCCTCTAAACAATCAGTAGGTGACCTCTGGTGTGTCAACAAGCCTGAAACGACCACATTGAGTACAAATTTAGATCAGATTAGTATCATCAAAATAAATTAGCAAGGCATTAAAACCTGAGAGCATGGCCTCTCGGTAGGTAACTTTTATTTTTAGTACATTATTTATTGTTGAGTTACTTCGCTACATTTATCTCTAGCCTATTATCATGATTTCTCTGATATCCACAAATATTCGTGAGCATGTGTGAACCTATTTGTTCTTGTATTCTGCTATCCTAATATTGTGAGTTAGATTTCCTGATTAGCTAAGTGTAGACGTTTGGTTTGTGACGATTGAAATTTTCTACATTGCGAGTATAATTTTTATTTAAAAACCATCTTGCCATATAATTAGTTTTAAGTTTATTTCTACCGAAAATTGTAACTGATAGTGAACTAATAAGTTTAATTTTATCACTGATTTCTGACATCACCCGCATACAGTTTCACATCATTTTAGTATCAAAGCATGGTTAGGTAGGAAAATTTGCATTAGCATATAGTTAGGGATCTCATTACTTTTACATTACTTAAAAAAAATTATTCTACTTGCATTCATCTAGATCTTGTTAGTGTTGGCCCAGAGGCCCTTCACTCTAGTTTTGATGATGATTAACTCATGTAGTTATAGTTTACTAATAATCTTGTGATATTTAGATAGATATATTTATATGTATATTAGATTTTATCCATATAAAATATGCTTCAAAGTTGTTTCAATATCATGTTTTTGTATTTACATGAGTTTTGGAGAAAACGATTTTCCATTTCAAAAATTCAAGTTTTGAAAATACCGATTTTGGTTTAAGGCTAAATTTCATATCACAAAAATGGTTCAAAAAGTTTATAATATGTTTTGAATTTTAGCCACACATATTTGTATTTCAAAGATCTAATAAGAACTTATTTTTGTGAAATTTATGAGATTTTTTTAGAAGGCAAATAACCAAGTTTTTAATCCCTTAGTTAGCTGGATCTGCCTTCTGTCGGTCGACCGAACGGTCGACCGAGGCAGAAGTCGGTCGACCAATATGCAGAGACATGCAAGGCTGTTTTGACTAGAAGGCCGGTCGACCGGGTCGGTCGATCGCCAGATAGCTTCTACTCTCTGGAAATGGCCATGGTCGACCGCTCGGTCGACCTGCAGAGAGCTCTGCTATCTGTTTTCTGGTCCTGGATGACCGGCCGGTTGACCAGTAGCTCAATGGTCATAAAAATGACCGTTAGCCGGTCGACCGCCCAGTCGACCGGAAGGGAATTTCTGTCTTTTCCTGCTGCCATCGGGTAGAATTTGTTTGGGGCTATAAATACCCCTCATTTAAGCTGGTTTCAAACAACAATTTTAAGAGCAAAAATCTTAATCTTCTTAAGTGTTTTAGCTACAAGTTTTAAAAGAGTTTTTGGGTTTAAAAGGTCAATCTTTATTTGTTTTAAAGGGTTGAAAAAATCAAAGAAAGTAGAGTCTTTGGGAATTGGTTTTTGTTCTTCATTTTTATAGCTATTTAGAAGTTTTCCCAAGAGTTTTTCTTTGTGATTTTATTTTTCAAACTCTTTATATTCTCACACTTGAGCTATCTATCTATCCTATCTATTAGGATCTATTTTGTGAGAAAATTGGTTTGTAGTTGTTGAAACCATCAAGAGTTATAAAACCTTCCATACTTTGTGATATCCCTCTAGTGAAAGGTGTTTGTATTGTTATCCCTCTAGTGAGAGGTCATTGTGGAAGTTGTGTTAGTATCCCTCTTAGTGAAGAGGTGATTGTGGAGTTATGACTTTGAGACTTATCCCTCTCATGTGAGGTTGATAGTTGTTTGGCTAAGTGCCCATCCCTCTAAGTGTAGAGGTGATTTATGTTGTGTCTTGTCTCTTGTATAGAGGTTGTATTGGTATTACCTAAATCCTCACTGAAGGTTCCATGTGTGGGAAGTCCTGCGTGCACGATATAATAGAATCCTTCTGTGTGAAGGCGGGGACGTAGAGCAGTGGCTCGAACCTCAAAACATATCTTGGTATTTGTATTTGATCCACTATCTCTAACTCTCTCTCTTTTATATTGTGCATTGCATCATATTATCGATATCATTTATATGCTTGGTTTGTTTGTGTGCCTCACTTGTGTTAAACCAAGAGAGCTTCATATAGTACCTCAACTCTTCTTTAGAGGAATTTAGAGGAGATAGTCCAGAGCCCTTCACTAGAAATTTAGCTACACTCTTGGTTATACAAAGTGTGTTGCATTTTATTTTTAATTCCGCATTATTTGTCATTAGATTAGTTATACACCTATTCACCCCCCCTCTAGGTGTACTTACAATTGGTATCAGAGCTTACGCTCCTGATATTAGGTTTAACCACCTAAGAGTGAGATCTTGGTTAGCTAATCTAGTATTTGTATTTGCACACTTATTTGTTTACATACACTCATTGACTTCATGGCCCCTCCAATGTATGATACTTCTAACATTGATGTTTGGAAAGTTAGGATATCCATGTCCCTCAAAACACTAGGCTTGCATGTTTTCCTTCCCGCTACCAAGAAATCTTATCTTGGTAATAGTAAGCATATAGTGGCCAATGCACAAACTCTTGAGGCACTTAGATGCGCGCTTAGCAAAGATTATCTTATGATGGTTTCTCATTGTGATTCCGCCTTTGCAGTATGAAACACCTTGACCTCTCTAAAGCTTCAAACGCCAAACATTGTGGAGAAGGAATCTATTGAGGACGAATCCGAACAATATTGCTACATGGTCCAAGGGAATGACTTCCTTGAGGTAAATTTAGAAACTCAACTAGATGATAGTGCTAGTTCTTCCGATGATGAATATATTGATGCCGATGCATTAAATGAAGAACTTTTCCTTGTATGTGAAAAATTGCTTGAAAAATATAAAGTTTTGAAAAAGAAATCTTTTAAATAAAAGAAGAAAATAAGGACTTATTTTCAGAACTTGATTTGGCATTACAAGAGAAGGATGAGATTTCAAATGAAAGTGACTCATTAAAATCCCAACCTGACCTTGCCCTAAAAGAAAATGAAATTTAAAAAATAAAAATGATTGTGACATTGTTTTGAAGAAAAATGAGGTCTTATCTTCAAAACTTGATTTTGTTATAAAAAAGAATGAATCCTTGAAAACTAAAATTGCTTCAATTTCAAAAGAGCTAGATTTATGTTCTAATGAAAATAAGACTTTGAAAAATGATTTATCATCTCATGTTGGCCACGTTAGTGTAGCTTCACATTCTAGTGTTTCTAATGTATGCTCCACTTCTTCTTCTATTATTGCAAATGTATATGTGTTATAAGGAAGAATATTAATTGTTTGGGCTCCACTTTGAGCCAATGTGCCATGAACTATACACGTTTAGAATCCATGTTTTGGAAGAAATAAATTTCACCTATGCATGCACATAAACCATGGCATACACATGCTCCCACGTTCATACACACAATACCATGTATGCTCATGTGTACATATGTACACATTGTGGACGAGAGGGCCACCTTGCAAAGTTTTATTATAATAGAGTACATAATGTAAATTTTGCAAATAGATTTGTTTGGGTTAGGAAATATGCTAACCCCCATGGACCCAATAGAGTATGGGTACCAAAAACCACTCTTATTTTATTTGATGTAGGTGTGGGCTCTCACAAGACGTGAGAGATGTTGGTGCCTTGAGGTGAATGCGTTACAAGCTAAATGGTGACTATTTTGGATGCAACACTTTCAAGTGGAGTTTGGTGGGAGGACCACCCTGGTTTGCAGATATAGAGATGTGCCCTAATGGTTTTGGTAACAATCTCTAACTCCCATTTATATTTACGTGCTTTCATTATTAATTTTTAGCATGTTTTATTTTTAATGATTATTATGTTAAATGCATGATGATTAGACTTATGACGTACATGTATAGTAATTGAGATACACCCATGTTTATATGGACTTATATTTTTATGTTCTCACTTTAAGTTTAACTATTGTGTATATTATGTTGGCCCAAAGGCCTTCCACTCTAGTTTTGATGATGATTAACTCATGTAGTTATGTGTACTAATAATCTTGTGATTTTAGTTTCAGATCATTAGTCAAGTTATTAGTAGGTGATTAGCTTCAACAAGATGATTTGGAAGCTACCCACATGTTGATTCAAGAGCCCAAGCGTCAAAGATCATATCTAGCACTTGCTCGGTGGATCAAAGAGTTTTGGATCGAGTCGGCTTGGAGATTGCGCTCTACAAGAAGACATCGGTACCATAGTTTAGTTTTGGGTTTAGATCCTAATTGTAAAGATTAGAATAGTATGATAAGCTCAAGTTCACAACACACACGTATCATGTTTTGGTTTTCGGTTTTGGTTTAACCGATCTTGATTTGCATGAATAGATATTATATCAAAACAAGTTTACATGGTTTAATGTATATTAGATTTGTTCTATATACATGCATGCTTCAACTCTTAGACAAACTTACTTTGATATACCTATTTCATGAGTTTTAGGTTTTGTGTTTTAACAATACTTAATTTTGGAATTAATGACAAAAACTATGATATGTATATGTTTCATGTATATTGGATTTCTATCCATATGCATCATGCTTCAAAGTGTTTAAATATCATGTTTTGTATTTGGAAGAGCTTTGGACAAAATGTATTTTCTATTCAAAAATCCAAGTTTTGGAAAATACAGTTTTGGTTTTTGGTAAAAATGATAAGACACAAAAATAGTTCATATTGATTGATATTTAAGCTAAACTTTTTACCACATGTTTATATATCAATGCAAAATGATAAAACTATTTTTGGTGATTTTTAGAAATGATAAAAGAATTTCTAAATATGTTTCTTACTCAGTTTTCAGGACCTGGACTCAACCAGTCGACTAAACCAGGTTATTAGTCGACTTGGCTGAAGTCCGGTCGACCGGGACGGTCGACCGGACATGCACAGATCTGTGCACGTCTGGAGTACCTGAGACGGTCGACCGGGCCGGTCGACCGACTGAGAGCAGTTTGCTCTCTGTTTGGTTGGGTCGACCGGGCGGTCGACCGCTAGCGCCAACGGGTCAAAAATTGACCGTTGGGCGGTCGACCGGGCGGTCGACCGTCAGGGTAATTTTGGCAAAAATTACAGCCAACGGCTAGTTTCCAGATTTGCCTATAAATACCCCATTTGCAAGAGTTTTTCTAAAAGATTTTGTGTGCGAATTTTTCCATACTCTCTGGTGTTTTTGCTGCAATCAAAAGAAGTTTTTGGACTTGAATTGAACAATCCTTTTGGTGTTTTTGCTAGGGTTTGGAAAATCAAAGAAGAGGGTTTTGGGAAAAGCTTTTGATTGAACTTCACCATCTTGATTTCTATTGTTTTCCCAAGGAATTTTCTTTGTGATTCTGATTTCCATTCCATGGTTTTCTCCACACTTGAGCTAAAATCTACTATCTATTCTATAGGTTATTTGTGTGGGAAAAGAGATGTTTTGTGGTTGTTGTTTGAAACCACTAAGTTGTAAACCCAATTCTTGCTCTGTGCCATTTCCCTCATTGTGTTGAGGAGGTTGTGCAACTTGGGTTGTGAGATGTTTTGTGTAAGCTTGGTGCTAATCCCTCAAGTTGTGAGGTGATTGTTTGTTGGATTGGAGAAGTGCCTCAAGGAGGAGGTTGTGTTTGTAAGGAGGGGAGTTGGGAACTCCTTGTAATTGTGATTGCCCCAAATCCTCGGTGGAGGTTCCCTTTGTGGGAGTCCTTTGTGGACAAGCTAGTGGATTGGAAATCCTTCGTGTGTCGAAGGCGGGGATGTAGAGCTGGGTGCTCGAACCTCGAAACATATCTCGTTGTTTGCGCTTGATCCATTGACTCTCTCTCTATCTCTCTCTTTACTTTGTGCCTTGCAATTATTTATATTGTGCATTCATATTTGCTTGGCTTGGTTGTGTGTGCATCATTTGTTGATCACACTTGAGTGTTATTTGCATTAAGTTTTTAAATTTCGCATTTAGTTCACAGATTAGCATTGTCACCTATTCACCCCCCCTCTAGGTGACTTTTCAATTGGTATCAGAGCTAGTGCTCCTGATATTTAGGTTTAACCACCTAGGAGTGATCTTGGTTTGCTAATCTTCATTTGCATTGTTCATTTGCACACATATAGTTGCACTTATGGCTAGCCCTCCCATGTTTGACCATTTTAGACTTGATGCTTGGAAGGCTAATATGGCTAAACATTTAAAAGACCTAGGACATCTAGTTTATCAAGCCATTACCATAGAATCCCTCCCAAATAGTAGCAAGCATAAGAAGGCCAATGCATTAGCACTTAGAGCACTTAGAGCATCTCTAAATAAATTTCTTTTACCCGTTTTTGATCACTATGATTCGGCTTTTGCAGTTTGGAGCATCTGACGTCTCCCGAGCTTCCAAGGATAATTAACAAGATGAGGAGATCTAAGAGAGAAAAGTCCGAAGAGCAATGCCTCATGGTCCAAGGGAAAAACTCCCTTGAGGTACAATCAGATTCTCATATTGATGATAGCTCTAGTTCCTATTGTCATGGATGTTTTGAAGTTCAAACTTTAAATATGGAACTTGTTCAAAAGCTTGAAAACTTGTTGGAAAAACATGATTTGTTGAAAGATGATAATCTTATTTTGAAAAATGAATTAAAGGATTTGTGTTCTAACTTTGAATTGGTTTTGCAAGAAAAGGAAGAGATTGCAAGTGAATGTGACTCACTTAAATCTCAACTTGAACTTGTTTTAAAGGAAAATGAATTTTTGAAAGACAAAAATGATTGTGATGATGTTGTAAAGCACAATGAGATTTTATCTTCTAAATTGGATCTTGTTTTTAAAGAAAATATCACTTTGAAAAATGATATTGAATCAATTACTAAAGAATTAGATTTGGTTTTGATTAAAAATAATTCTTTGCAAAAAGAGATTGATGTTTGCCATGCTAGTGTAGCTTCTTGTTCTAGTACACCCATTGCATGCTCCACTTTGTCTTCCACTATTGAACATGATATAAATATTTTGAAGAAAAGTGTTGATTGTTTGGGCTCCACTTTGAGCCATTGTGCCATGAACCACACTCGTTTGGAATTCTTGGTTCGCAAGAAACAAGTTCCAACTATGCATGCACACCCAACACGGCATACACATGCCCATCACGGACACAATCATAACATGTATGCTCATGTGTACACTTGTACACATTGTGGTCGAAAAGGCCACCTTGCTAGATTTTGTTAAGATCGCATTTATCATGAAAATTTAGCAACTAATTTTGTTTGGGTGAGAAAAGAAACTAACCCCCGTGGACCCACTAGAAAATGGGTACCAAAAACCACCTCTTTGGCTTTTGATGTAGGTGGGAGCTCTCGCATCACGTGAGGGTTTTGGTGCCTTGAGGTGGATGCGTTCTAAGCTTAAAAGAGAACCATTTGGATGCTTCACTCTCAAGGGGATTTGGTGGAGAGGACCACCATTGGTTTGGAGAACTAGAGATGCACCTTCATCAGTTTTGGTATCATTCTCTAACTCCCATTTTTATTTGCATGCTTTTTATGTTCATCCTTCTATGGCATGTTTTGTTTCATTGTTCATTATGCTTATGCTATGATAGTTAGATTAGTGTTATACATGTTTAGTTACTTGAGCACCCATGTTTCGTATGGATCTATATTTAGTGTTCTCACCTTGTTTTAGAACTAACATGTATGCCCTAGATCTAATACACATGCATATGCATTATGACCATTTAGATGTTTATGATTGTATGATTTTTGTTTTAATGACTCATGTTTTATTGTTTCATGATTAGTATGATATTTGCCATGTTTATTAGACTTATGCTTTACATGATTAGTTGTTGAGACACCCATGTTTAGTATGGACCCATATTTTGTGTTCTCTTTATGTTTTAGCTATCATGTTAATCATAAATCTAATGCACATGTCTTTGTCATGCTAATCATATGGTTGACTATGACTTTTTGTTTTAATAATTCATGTTTTTGGTCATGTTGATTGTTGACCCGTTTTATGCTTCATGATTTGACTACTTGCTTTAATGTTAGTTTTCATTAAGACTAAAATTTATACTTGTACAACTAATGAGCTACAAATAGACCTTTATATATGTTTGTGCTTGAACGCTCATTTGTATTCATTTGTTGTACTAGTATAGTCTAGTTTTGATGATTCTTGCACTTGACTTGTATTCACTATTTTACATGTTTTGTTTTAACTTCATGTATATGCCATCTTGTCCAAACTATCATTTATACATATACATCCTTGAGCCACGTGCCGTCATGCATATACTTTTGTGGACTCATTATGTTTAGAATATGTATGTATACTTTAGTTTGTACATGACATACATATGCCTTGAAGTTTAAATCATGTTTGATGATTTTCATGTTTTTAGGTGATTTCACATTTATGATGAATCTCATATTTTTAAGATGACTTCAATTGATGATTTCACATGAATTTTATGTTTTTAACATTGAGCTTGATTGTCCATTTTCATGTTGATATGTTCTCACAACACTTGTACACTCACCTTATTTAATGTTTTCTCATGACTTAGTTTTCATGAGTATAAATTGTGCTATATGATTTTTGAGTGTTTAGTGATCATGTGATTTTCATGTTTCATGAAATATCTTTTGGTTTTGTCCATTGTTTGAAGGATCTCGTACTAGTTAATTCATATAACTAGTTGTGATATTCTTCCTTGGTAGAGATTTTCAAACATACTATATTTGCAAATCTATTTTGAAAACCCCTACCTTCTAAGGGTGGTTGGATGGGAGATCATGTTCATGTTTACTTTAAAATGAAAACCATTTGAGACTTGAACCATGATTGGGAGGTATAGGAGTATGAGATATACACTTAATCTTATTGTTGTTTCTATTGGTATCATTGAATTCTTTCAATTGGTATCAATCTTGACATTTCTTGTATACTCATATTTTTATGTATGTATGCTTGCATTTCATAGTATATCAATTTCAATTGGTATCTAATTTTCATACATATACATGTTTTATTTGTGCTTATTATATCCCTATATCTTTAAGCACAAATCTTGTTTATGATGATAAGCTTGAGATTCAACCTTGTTTCAATTGATTTAGTTTTCAATTGGTATCTTAACTCGAGCCTTATCATAGTTTTTATTGGTATTTCATAAAGGGGGAGAAAATTTTGTATTGTTTCTTTCAATTGGTATTTAGTATTCCACTCCCTTACTTTATGATAGAAAATAATTTCAATTGGCAATGATTTCAATGATCTAGATTTAATTTTCAATTGGTATCAACATTTATGTTTAGAAATTCAAAATTTGTTATGTTTGATATAAAAGATTGTTTATTTTCAATTGATATGATGATTGTTTACTTATCAATTGGTATTTTGTTTTTCAATTGGTATAGTTTCATTTTTAATGGTATCAATATGCACTTCCTTGACACTTTTTATTCTAATTGGTATCATATTTGTGTTTAGTCAAAAAGGGGAGAACATCCCTTGTTTTTGAATATAAAAAGAATATGTTTTCATTAGTTTTAATTTTTTTTAAATCCCTTTGTTGATGATTGACAAAAAGGGGGAGAAGAATTTGAGTTTATATGCATGTTTACATATGCATGTTTTATGTTTTTAATGTTTTTATTAAGTTCAATTTGATATCCAAAGCATTATTTAAAGAACATGTTTAGTTTGCTTAGTTTTGGTATCAAGAGCTTGTATAAGAGATCATTAGTTTTGTTTTGCATATATTGTGTATAATTGGTATCAAGAGCATGTTTATGTTTAGTTTAATTGGTATCAAGAGCATGTTTATTTTTTTAAAGATTTTCATTGGTATCAAGAGCATGTTTATTTGCTTTTGCTAATAATTGGTATCAAGAGCATGTTTAATTGTTTTTGATAATTGGTATCTAGAACATGTTTATTTGTTTAAAATTTTATTGGTATCTAGAGCCATTTATTAGTTGTTTATCCTATGCATGAGTTAAGGGGGAGTTTCTTTGGAGCTTAACTTTAATCCATGCATATATAACTCCATGAGTTTTGTCATCATCAAAAAGGGGGAGATTGTTGGCCCAAAGGCCTTCCACTCTAGTTTTGATGATGATTAACTCATGTAGTTATGTGTACTAATAATCTTGTGATTTTAGTTTCAGATCATTAGTCAAGTTATTAGTAGGTGATTAGCTTCAACAAGATGATTTGGAAGCTACCCACATGTTGATTCAAGAGCCCAAGCGTCAAAGATCATATATAACACTTGCTCGGTGGATCAAAGAGTTTTGGATCGAGTCGGCTTGGAGATTGCGCTCTACAAGAAGACATCGGTACCATAGTTTAGTTTTGGGTTTAGATCCTAATTGTAAAGATTAGAATAGTATGATAAGCTCAAGTTCACAACACACACGTATCATGTTTGGTTTTCAGTTTTTGGTTTAACCGATCTTTTTTTTGCATGAATAGATATTATATCAAAACAAGTTTACATGGTTTAATGTATATTAGATTTGTTCTATATACATGCATGCTTCAACTCTTAGACAAACTTACTTTGATATACCTATTTCATGAGTTTTAGGTTTTGTGTTTTAACAATACTTAATTTTGGAATTAATGACAAAAACTATGATATGTATATGTTTCATGTATATTGGATTTCTATCCATATGCATCATGCTTCAAAGTGTTTAAATATCATGTTTTTGTATTTGGAAGAGCTTTGGACAAAATGTATTTTCTATTCAAAAATCCAAGTTTTGGAAAATACAGTTTTGGTTTTTGGTAAAAATGATAAGACACAAAAATAGTTCATATTGATTGATATTTAAGCTAAACTTTTTACCACATGTTTATATACCAATGTAAAATGATAAAACTATTTTTGGTGATTTTTAGAAATGATAAAAGAATTTTTAAATATGTTTCTTACTCAGTTTTCAGGACCTGGACTCAACCAGTCGACTAAACCAGGTTATTAGTCGACTTGGCTGAAGTCCGGTCGACCGGGACGGTCGATCGGACGTGCACAGATCTGTGCACGTCTGGAGTACCTGAGACGGTCGACCGGGCCGGTCGACCGACTGAGAGCAGTTTGCTCTCTGTTTGGTTGGGTCGACCGGGCGGTCGACCGCTAGCGCCAACAGGTCAAAAATTGACCGTTGGGCGGTCGACCGGGCGGTCGACCGTCAGGGTAATTCTGGCAAAAATTACAGCCAACGGCGAGTTTCCAGATTTGCCTATAAATACCCCATTTGCAAGAGTTTTTCTAAAAGATTTTGTGTGCGAATTTTTCCATACTCTCTGGTGTTTTTGCTGCAATCAAAAGAAGTTTTTGGACTTGAATTGAACAATCCTTTTGGTGTTTTGCTAGGGTTTGGAAAATCAAAGAAGAGGGTTTTTGGGAAAAGCTTTTGATTGAACTTCACCATCTTGATTTCTATTGTTTTCCCAAGGATTTTCTTTGTGATTCTGATTTCCATTCCATTGGTTTTCTCCACACTTGAACTAAAATCTACTATCTATTCTATAGGTTATTTGTGTGGGAAAAGAGATTGTTTTGTGGTTGTTGTTTGAAACCACTAAGTTGTAAACCCAATTCTTGCTCTGTGCCATTTCCCTCATTGTGTTGAGGAGGTTGTGCAACTTGGGTTGTGAGGTGTTTTGTGTAAGCTTGGTGCTAATCCTCAAGTTGTGAGGTGATTGTTTGTTGGATTGGAGAAGTGCCTCAAGGAGGAGGTTGTGTTTGTAAGGAGGGGAGTTGGGAACTCCTTGTAATTGTGATTGCCCCAAATCCTCGGTGGAGGTTCCCTTTGTGGGAGTCCTTTGTGGACAAGCTAGTGGATTGGAAATCCTTCGTGTGTCGAAGGCGGGGATGTAGAGCTGGGTGCTCGAACCTCGAAACATATCTTGTTGTTTGCGCTTGATCCATTGACTCTCTCTCTATCTCTCTCTTTACTTTGTGCCTTGCAATTATTTATATTGTGCATTCATATTTGCTTGGCTTGGTTGTGTGTGCATCATTTGTTGATCACACTTGAGTGTTATTTGCATTAAGTTTTTAAATTCCGCATTTAGTTCACAGATTAGCATTGTCACCTATTCACCCCCCCTCTAGGTGACTTTTCATATTATAGATCTAAGACATGTGCTTTTACTTAATGATCATATTGGTTTATGTTTTGTTTTATACTTCATGTTTTGATTACATATTTAAAAGCAACCTTTCATTAAAACTTGTGTATATACTTGTAAAACTAGTGAGCCACAAATAAATTATTATATTTTTGTACTTGATTTCTCTTTTGTACTCATTAGAAGTACTAGTATAGCTTAGTTTTGATGATTAGTGCATTCTAACTTGTATTCCCTATTTTTGAACATGTTTTATGATAATATATTTTAACTTCATATATATGCTAATTTTGTCAAAACCTCAAGATATACATGTATACTCTTGAGTCATTTGCGTTTCATGCAAAATTTCTTTTTGGACTCAATTATGTTTGGATATGTATGTATACTTCTAGTTTGGACTAAACATACATATACCTTGAAGTAGATTTAATTTTGATGATTTTGATAAAGGAATTTCATATTGAGCTTAAATGCCACATTCCATGATTTTGTTGATTACATGACTTTATATACTCACATTACTTGATGTTTTCTCATGATTTATTTTCATGAGTATTATATGTGGTATATAGACTTTGAGTGTTGATGATTGTGTGATTTTCATATTTTCATAGATATATTCTTGTTTTATTCCTTACTTGAAGGATTTCGTACTAGTTTTCAAGTTTATCATAAAACTAGTTGCGTATTTCTTCATTTTGGAAGAGTTTTCTGACTTATTAAAATTATTTTATAACCTATTTTTGAAAACCCCTTCCATCAAAGGGCGGTTGGATGGGCGACCATGTCTTGTATGCTCAAATTGAAAATCTTTTAAACATGTGTATGAATAGGGTGGTAGGTATGAGTTATACATTTACTTCTCATTGTATTTTCAATTGGTATCACAATTGATATTTATTTTATATACTCAGATTTGTGGTTTTTCATATATGTATGCTTCGAATTCTAAATAGTATCAATTTCGATTGGTATTTACATTTTCATACATATATATGTGATTTGATTGTACTACTACATCTTTATATCTTAAAGCACAAATTATGTTATGCTTAGCTTGATTTAGTCTTTAAATGTAAATTATTTTTCAATTGGTATCTTATACAAACTTATGCATCGTTTTTCATTAGTATTTCATAAAGGGGAGAAAATTCATGTTATACCTTTAAATCGGTTTTGTTTTCAATTGGTATTATACTTTCACTCTTTATGATAAAAAAGGATATTATTTAATTATTTTCTTACTTATCAATTGGTATCCTAGATCCTAATGAAAAATGTTTTCAATGGTATATGCCAAACATTTTCAATATTGTATCAAGAAGCATAAATTGATATTATTCTCTAGTTTGGTATCTTTATTTCAAAATGATTTGTTTAACCAAAAAGGTTGGTTTATGTTTTTCAATTGGTATCATGCTTCATTTTAAATTGGTATCTATTTTGAAATGAGCCTTGTTTACCTAAAAATTTAGTTTTTACTTTCTTTTGGTATCTATATATATACTTACCATTGATATCAAAATTAGAAAATATTTTAAATTGGTACTAATATTCACAATTGGTATCAAAAATGCAAAAATGTTTCATTTTCTATTGGTATCAAAATTTTCAAAATACTTCAATTGGTATTAATATTTACAATTGGTATCAAGTTTTATAATATATATCTTTCAACTGTATCAAAGTATACAAGATATTTTCCAATGGTATTTTTTTGATATATTAAAATTTTTTCCTTACAATTGGTATCATAATTTTTGATCAAAATTTTGTTTACTTACAAGTGTTTACTTACAATTAGTATCTTAAAAATTTTGTTTACTTACAATTGGTATGTTTTAATATTGCTTATATGCAAGGAAAGCTTAACATATTCTCTATATCGCTTTATTGTTTGGTTTGACAAAAGGGGGAAGTAGTATCATTTATGCCCCATATTGCTTCTTGAGTTTTTATTTATTCCCTTTGTTGATGATTGGCAAAAAGGGGGAGATATATTTGAGAGTTTATATGCATGTTTATGCATGTTTTCAAACAGGGTAGAGATATTCCTTGTTTAAGTTTTACGTATGCATATTTCAAAAGGGGGAGAGATGTTTATCTTAGCATTTTCTCCATATACATGTCTAATTTTGTTTTCCCTTTGTATCAAGTGCATATATGTCAATTGGTATCAAGAGCATTATTTTGTTTATACAAAAATAAGAAAATAAACCTCATTTATGCATATTTTTGTTGAGCATTCATTGCTTATCTTTATGTTTATTACTATGCATGAGTTAAGGGGGGGCTTCTATGAAGCTTATCTTTAATCCATGTATATATAACTCCATGAGTTTTGTCATCATCAAAAAGGGGAGATTGTTGGCCCAGAGGCCCTTCACTCTAGTTTTGATGATGATTAACTCATGTAGTTATAATTTACTAATAATCTTACGATATTTAGATAGATATCTTTATATGTATATTGGATTCTTCCATAAACAATATGCTTTAAAGTTGTTTCAATATCATATTTTTGTATTTACATTAGTTTTGGAGAAAACGGTTTTCCATTTCAAAAATCCAAGTTTAGAAAATACCGATTTTAGTTTAAGGCTAAATTTTCATATCACAAAAATGGTTCAAAAAGTTTATAATATGTGTTGAATTTTAGCCAAACATATTTGTATTTCAAAGATCTAATAAGAACTTATTTTTGTGAAATTTATGTGTATTTTATGGGATTTTTTAGAAGGCAAATAACCAAATTTTTAATCGCTTAATTAGCTGGACCTGCCTTCTGCTGGTCGACCGGATGATCGACCGAGGCAGAAATCGGTCGACCGGGCTGGTTGACCGACGTGCACAGACCTGCACGGCTGTTTTGACTGGAAGGCCAGTCTATCGGGTCGGTCGACCACCAGAGAGCTTCTGCTCTCTAGAAATGGTCCCGGTCGATCGCCCGGTCGACCGGAAGGGCATTTCTGACCTTTCCTGCTGCCAACAGACAGAATTTATTTGGGGCTATAAATACCCCTCATTTGAGCTGGTTTCAAACAATAATTTTAAGAGAAAAAATCTTCATCTTCTTAAGTGTTTTAGCTACAAGTTTTAAAAGAGTTTTTGGGTTTAAAAGATCAATCTTTATTTGTTTTAAAGGTTGAAAAAATCAAAGAAAAATAGAGTTTTTGGGAATTGGTTTTTTTTCTTCATTTCTATAGCCATTTAGAAGTTTTCCCAAGAGTTTTTCTTTGTGATTTTATTTTCCAAACTCTTTTATTCTCACACTTGGGCTATCTATCTATCCTATCTATTAGAATCTATTTTGTGAAAAAATTAGTTTGTGGTTGTTGATACCATCAAGAGTTATAAAACCTTTCATACTTTGTGATATCCCTCTAGTGAAAGGTGTTTGCATTGTTATCCCTCTAGTGAGAGGTGATTGCGAAAGTTGTGTTGGTATCCCTCTTGATGAAGAGGTGATTGTGGAGTTTTGGCTTTGAGCCTTATTGATTGCTAAAATGAAAGAACAATCAAGGAGTTAAGAATTTACCGTGTAGCTTGTGGCTAACGGGTCGTGTCCACGAGGAGGAATGCGATGGAAGCTTTCGGTGATTCGTTTAAAAATAAAGAATTGTGTTCGTTTTTTAGTTAAAAATTAGAACGGAAAGAAGGAGATGATTAAAGAGAAATTGCAACTTTTAGAAAAGGCTTTGGAGAGGGTGATTCAAAAAGCTCGAAAATCGATTTGTTGATTATAATAAGGAAGGAAATCTGGGCTCACTATCTCACTACTCAACAGTTTAGTCTTCTGTTAAAATATAAGTGCCTCAAGTTGATCATAGGCAAACCTTAAAGTTGATTTTTAGAAAGTTTGAAGTAAAGCACATAAGTTGGTTGGAAGAGTTCACTCTTTTCTTTGAAAAAATCGTTTTAGAATAGAATGTTAAATCATCAAGCGCGAAGAAGCAAGAATGAAGTAAAAATAGTTCGAGAAATGTTAATGAAAGAAATAAGAGTTTAACAATCCCTTCCCATCCTCATGTGCCTTCAAGAACACTTTCAAGAAGAAAGGCTTTAAGGAAGGCATGCAAATGATTCGTTGGCACCTTTTTCTTTAAAAACCAGAAGAGAAGAAGAACTAGAGAGAGTTGCAATAGTGAGCCCAGAAAGCATTTTAGTTACTCATGGAAAATAAAGAAGAAAGCAAATAATTAATGCAAAACATACCGTAATACGAGTGAAAGAAAAAGCAGCTCGATTCTTGTATTGATGTCACTTCAATCTTCAAGTACAAGCACTCAATTCCTCTCTCTCAAAAGTTTTGATACTGAACTACAAATAAAAAAAACAAGATTACAACTTTTGTGCTAGCTAACAAAGAGCCTAAATCCTTAGAAAATAAACACAAATTCTAATCCTAGTCTTCGCTCCATTTTGCTTTGCTGAAACCAGTATTTATAAGAAAAAAAACCAAACGGGGAGGATCCCGGGAAGATTGGGAGAGCAAACGCTCTCCCAACAAAGCTCAACAAGCTGCGAAAACGCGGCTAGGGCCGCGTTTCTGCGGCCCTGGTGTGGCCAGGTGGCCACACCCAATTGGGTGAGAACTCTGGTTTGTTGATTTGCCTATATCTTCTTCTAATTTTCTTGTTTCTGCTCCAAACGTTGACGAAACAACCTTTGATTGTATGGCTTTAACCGCTTGATTCTGGGAGGATTCTTCTCAACCTCTTGATTTGCCAAGATTTTGCCCTGATTCTTTGATTTCAAATTTATTCTGAATTAAATCAGAATTTGGTAGGCTTTTGGGCTTGTTTCACTTTTCTTTCTTTTAGCACTTGGGCCAACATTTAACAAAGAAAAAGAAGACTTATTAATAGGATTTATTAGCTAAAAAGTATGGTAAGGTGACAATGTATATGCAACATATGTGACTAATCACTTATCCCTCTTGTGTGAGGTTGATAGTTGTTTGGCTAAGTGCCCATCCCTCTAAGTGTAGAGGTGATTTGTGTTGTGCCTTGCCTCTTGTGTAAAGGTTGTATTGATTAAGAGAGGAGTTGTATACTCCCAATTTGTATTACCCAAATCCTCAGTGAAGGTTCCCTGCGTGGGAAGTCCTGTGTGGACGATATAGTGGAAATCCTTCTGTGTGAAGGTAGGGACGTAGAGCAGTGGCTCGAACCTCGAAACATATCTTGGTGTTTGCGTTTGATCCACTATCTCTAACTCTCTCTCTCTCATATCGTGCATTGCATCATACTGTCCATATCATTTATATGCTTGGTTTGTTTGTGTGCCTTGTTGGCCCAAAGGCCTTCCACTCTAGTTTTGATGATGATTAACTCATGTAGTTATGTGTACTAATAATCTTGTGATTTTAGTTTCAGATCATTAATCAAGTTATTAGGTGGTGATTAGCTTCAACAAGATGATTTGGAAGCTTTCACATGTTGATTCAAGAGCCTAAGCATCAAAGATGATATCTAGCACTCATTGGAGTCAAGCTCGGTGAATCAAGTTGTGGATCGAGTCGGATTGGAGTTTGCGCTCTACAAGAAGACATTGGTATCATAGTTTAGTTTGTATTTAGATCCAAATTGTAAAGATTAGAATAGTATGATATGCTCAAGTTCACAACACACACGTTTCTTGTTTTAAATATTGGTTTCGGTTTTAGGTTTAACCGATCTTGGTTTTCATGAATAGATTTTATATCAAAACAAGTTTACATGGTTTAGTGTATATTAGATTTGTTCTATATACAAGCATGCTTCAAACTACTTAGACAAACTTACTTTTATATACCTATTCATGTTTTAACAAAACATATTTTTGGTATTAAAGTCAAAAACTATGATATGTATATGTTTCATGTATATTGGATTTCTATCCATATGCATCATGTTTCAAATTGTTTAAATATCATGTTTTTGTATTTGAATGAGTTTTGGACAAAATGTATTTTCTATTCAAAAATCCAAGTTTTAGAAAATACAAGTTTTGGTTTTTGGTAAAAATGATTAGACACAAAAATAGTTCATATTGATTGATATTTGAGGTAAAATGTTTATCACATGTTTATATATCAATGCAAAATGATAAAACAATTTTTGTGTATTTTTAGAGATTTTATGGGAATTTATTGGATATTAAATTACTTAGTTTTTCTGCCCAGAACAGCTTCTGCCAGGCTTGGCCGGTCGACCCTGACGGTCGACCGCACCAAGTAGCCGGTCGACTGTTGCAGTCGATCGACGTGCACGGATACGTGCACGCTGGTTGCCAGTTGAGCCGGTCGACCTCACGGTCGACCGACTGAGAGCAGGTTTGCTCTCTGTTGTTTCGGTCGACCGAGCGGTCGACCGGTAGCTGCCAACGGGTCAAATATGACCGTTGGGCGGTCGACCGAGCGGTCGACCGGTAGGGTTATTTTGGCAAAATCTGCTGCCAATGGCTAGTTTCCAGATTTGCCTATAAATACCCTATTTGCAAGAGTTTTTCTCTAAGAAGTTTTTGGGCGAAATTTCCTGACTCTCTAGTGTTTTCACAGCAATTAAAAAGAAGTTTTAGTGCTTTCATTGAACAATCTATTTGGTGTTTTTGCTAGGGTTTGGAAAATAAAAAAAAAAGGTTTTTGGGAAAAGTTTTTAATTGAACTTCCCCATCTTGATTTCTATTATTTCCCAAGGATTTTCTTTGTGATTTCTGATTTTCATTCCTTTGATTTTCTCCACACTTGAGCTACATCTACTTTCTCTATCTATGGGATCTTTGTGTGGGAGAAAGAAATTGTTTGTGGTTGTTGTTTAGACCACTAAGTTGTAAACCCTATCTTAGCTTGGCTTTGTGCCTTTCCCTCATTGTGTTGAGGAAGTTGTGCTATTGGGTTGTATCCCTCAAGTTGTGAGGTGATCCTTGTATTGGTTTGTAGAAATCCCTCAAGTTGTGAGGTGATTGTTGTTGGCTTGGAGTTGTGCCTCAAGGAGGAGGTTGAGTTTGTAAGGAGAGGAGTTGGGTACTCCTTGTAATTGTGATTGCCCCAAATCCTCAGTGGAGGTTCCCTCGGTTGGAGTCCTTTATGGACAAGCTAGTGGATTGGAAATCCTTCGTGTGTCGAAGGCGGGGATGTAGAGCTGGGTGCTCGAACCTCGGAACATATCTTGTTGTTTGCGCTTGATCCATTGGCTCTCTCTCTCTTTACTTTGTGCCTTGCATCATTTCACACTGTGCATTCATTTTTATATGCTTGGTTGTGTGTGCATCACTTGTTGATTGCACTTGAGTGTGTATTGCTATTAAGTTTTTAAATTCCGCATTTAGTTCATAGATTAGCATTATCACCTATTCACCCCCCCTCTAGGTGATTTCAATTGGTATCAGAGCTAGTGCTCCTGATATATAGGTTTAACCACCTAGGAGTAAGATCTTGGTTTGCTAATCTTCTTTTGCATTGTCATTTGCACACATATTAGTTTGCACTCATGGATAGCCCTCCTATGTTTGACCATTTTAGACTTGATTATTGGAAGGCAAATATGAGTAAACATTTAAAAAGCCTAGGACATCTTGTTTATCAAGCCTTTACTATAGAATCCCTCCCAAATTGTAACAAGCATAAGAAGGCCAATGCATTAGCACTTAGGACACTTAGAGCATCTCTTAATAAAGATCTTTTATATGTGTTTGATCATTATGATTCGGCTTTTGCAGTTTGGAGCATTTTGACGTCTCCCGAGCTACCGTGATTATCAACAAGTTGAGGAGATCTAGGAGAGATAAGTCCGAAGAGCATTGCCTCATGGTCCAAGGGAAGAACTCCCTTGAGGTACAATCGGAATCTCAACTAGATGACTGCTCTAGTTCATATTGCTATGGTTGCTTAGAAGTTCAAAATTTAAATGTAGAACTTGCCTCTAAGCTTGAAAAGTTTGTTGAAAAACATAACTCTTTGAAAGAAAAACATTTTGATTTACAAAAAGAAATGAAGGATTTATGTTCTACTTTTGAAACGGTTTTGCAAGAGAAAGAAGAGATTACTAGTGAACGTGACTCACTTGAATCTCAACTTGAACTTGCCCTTAAAGAAATTGAAGTTTTAAAAGGCAAAAATGATTGTGATGATATTTGAAGCACAATGAGATTTTATCTTCAAAATTGGATTTTACTTTTAAAGAAAATCTTACATTGAAAAATAAAATTGTTTCTATCACTAAGGAACTAGATCTTATTTGAAAGAAAAATGAATCTTGCAAAATGATTTAGATTCCCAATGTTGCCATGCTAGTGTAGCTTCACCTAGCACATCTTTTGCATGCTCCACTTTATCTTCTAGTATTGAAAATGATATAAATATTTTGAAGAAAAGTGTTGATTGTTTGGGCTCCACTTTGAGCCATTGTGCCATGAACCACACTCGTTTGGAATCCTTGGTTCGTAAGAAACAAGTTTCAACTAAGCATGCACACCCTTCACGGCATACGCATGCTTCCCACGGTCACCACCATAACACGTATGCTCATGTGTACACATGTACACATTGTGGTCGAAAAGGCCATCTTGCTAGATTTTGCTATGATCGTTTACATGTTGAAAATTTAGCAACTAATTTTGTTTGGGTTAGGAAAGACACTAACCCCCGTGGACCCACAAGAAAATGGGTACCAAAAACCACCTCTTTGATTTTTGATGTAGGTGGGAGCTCTCGCATTACGTGAGGAGTTTTGGTGCCTTGAGGTGGATGCGTTCCAAGATTAAAAGAGAATCATTTGGATGCTTCACTCTCAAGGGAAATGTGGTGGGAGGACCACCGTGTTTTGGAGACATGGAGAGTTGCCTCTTCCGTTTTGGTAACAATCCCTTACTCCCTTTATATGTTTACATGCTTCCATATCATTGTTTATAGCATGTTTTAGTGTTTCATGATTAGTATGGTTATTGCCATGTTTATTAGTCTTATGCTTTACATGATTATTCTTGAGACACCCATGTTTAATATGGACTCATATTTTGTGTTCTCTTTATGTTTTAGCGATCATGTAGATCATAGATCTAATGCACATGTCTTTAGCATAATAATCATATGGATACTTATGATTACTTTAATACTTCATACTTTTGATTATTATGATTTCTTTTATCATGTTGATTTATGTACCGTTTTTATGCTTCATGATTTGATTACTTGCTTGAATGATAGTTTTCATTAAGACTAGGATTTATACTTGTACAACTAGTGAGCTACAAATAGACCTTTATATGTTTGTGCTTGAACGCTCATTTGTATTCATTTGATGTACTAGTATAGTCTAGTTTTGATGATTCTTGCATGTGACTTGTATTCACCATTTTACATGTTTTAGTTGACTTCATGTATATGTCCATCTTGTCCAAACTATCATCATACATATACATCTTTGAGCCACGTGCCTTTATGCATATTATTTTGTGGACTCATTATGTTTGGGATATGTATGTATACTTTAGTTTGTACATGACATACATATGCCTTGAAGTTTAAACCATTTTGATGATTTTCATGTTTTAAGGTAATTTTCATATTTGAAGGTGACTTTCATGGATTTCATGATTCCCTTGTGTTTCATATTTTAAGGAATTCATTATTGAGCTTAATTGTCCACTTTCATGATGATATGTTTCTCACAACACTTGTACACTCACCTTATTTGATGTGCTCTCATAATTTAGTTTTCATGAGTTCATTTGGTGCTATTTTGAAAACTACTACCAAAGTGAAAAATATCTTTAATATGGATTTTGAGTGTTTTAGTGTCATGTAATTTACATGCCCTTCATGAAATACATTTTTTGTTTATTTCTTACTTGAAGAATTTCGTACTAGTTAATTCATATAACTAGTTGTGATTTTCTTCATGAGGTAGAGCTTTTCAAACATACTATATTTGTAAACCTATTTTTGAAAACCCCTACCTTCTAAGGGTGGTTGGATGGGAGATCATGTTCATGTATACTTTATAGTGAAAATCATTTAAAAGTTGCACATGATAGGGAGGTTAGTTGATATGAGTTATACACTTGACCTTATTTTTGTTATTTCAATTGGTATCATTGAATTCTTTCAATTGGTATCAATATGACATCTTTTTGTATACTCATACATGTTTGTGTTTTATATATGTATGCTTGCACTTCATATAGTATCAAATTTCTATTGATATCTATCTTTTACATACATATATAGAGGATTTATTTGTGCTTACTATATCCCTATAATTTTAAGCACAAAACCTTGTTTATGCAAAAGCTTGATTTATAGTGACTATCATGTTTTTCAATTGATTTAGTTTTCAATTGGTGTCTTAATTCAAGCCTATGCATTGTTTTTATTGGTATTTCATAAAGGGGGAGAAAACTCGCATTTTATATTTCAATTGATATTTTGTTTGGTATTTCACTCCCTTGCTTTATGATAGAAAAGAAAATTTTCAATTGGTATCTTATGTCTTAAAGAATTATAGTTTCATTTGGTATCAAGATTTGTTTTTAAGGAAATTCAAAATTCGTATTGTTTAATTTCAAATTGGTATCAAGTTTGTTTGTTTACAATTGGTAGGTTATTTTTTACTTATTAATTGGTATCAAGATTTTTCATTTTTGTTTTCAATTGGTATATGTTCTCGTTCTGATTTCAATTGATTTGTTGTTTTTCAATTGGTATCAATATGCACTTCATTGACACATTTTTAATTGGTATCATATTTGATTTAACCCTTTATCAGTTCTTTGTTTTGAACAAAAAGGGGGAGAAGAATTTATTGTTTTACTTTTGCTTTTAACCCTTTTGATGATTGACAAAAAGGGGGAGAAGAATTTGAGTTTTATATGCATATTTGTGTTTTTGCATATAGTTAAAGAAGCCTTGTTTATATACATGTTTATGTTTCATTTTAATTGGTATTCTGAGCATGTTTATATGTGTTTAGGAACATAACATTCATTGCATATATTTATTGTTTATTTGTTATGCATGAGTTAAGGGGGAGCTTCTTTGAAGCTTAACTTTAATCCATGCATATATAACTCCATGAGTTTTGTCATCATCAAAAAGGGGGAGATTGTTGGCCCAAAGGCCTTCCACTCTAGTTTTGATGATGATTAACTCATGTAGTTATGTGTACTAATAATCTTGTGATTTTAGTTTCAGATCATTAATCAAGTTATTAGTTGGTGATTAGCTTCAACAAGATGATTTGGAAGCTTTCACATGTTGATTCAAGAGCCTAAGCATCAAAGATGATATCTAGCACTCATTGGAGTCAAGCTCGGTGAATCAAGTTGTGGATCGAGTCGGCTTGGAGTTTGCGCTCTACAAGAAGACATCGGTACCATAGTTTAGTTTTGTGTTTAGATCTAAATTGTAAAGATTAGAATAGTATGATATGCTCAAGTTCACAACACACACGTTTCTTGTTTTAAATATTGGTTTCGGTTTTAGGTTTAACCGATCTTGGTTTTCATGAATAGATTTTATATCAAAACAAGTTTACATGGTTTAGTGTATATTAGATTTGTTCTATATACAAGCATGCTTCAAACTACTTAGACAAACTTACTTTGATATACCTATTCATGTTTTAACAAAACATATTTTTGGTATTAAAGTCAAAAACTATGATATGTATATGTTTCATGTATATTGGATTTCTATCCATATGCATCATGTTTCAAATTGTTTAAATATCATGTTTTTGTATTTGAATGAGTTTTGGACAAAATGTATTTTCTATTCAAAAATCCAAGTTTTAGAAAATACAAGTTTTGGTTTTTGGTAAAAATGATTAGACACAAAAATAGTTCATATTGATTGATATTTGAGGTAAAATGTTTATCACATGTTTATATATCAATGCAAAATGATAAAACAATTTTTGTGTATTTTTAGAGATTTTATGGGAATTTATTGGATATTAAATTACTTAGTTTTTCTGCCCAGAACAGCTTCTGCCAGGCTAGGCCGGTCGACCCTGACGGTCGACCGCACTAAGTAGCCGGTCGACCGTTGCAGTCGACCGACGTGCACGGATACGTGCACGCTGGCTGCCAGTTGAGCCGGTCGACCTCACGGTCGACTGACTGAGAGCAGGTTTGCTCTCTGTTTGTTTCGGTCGACCGAGCGGTCGACCGGTAGCTGCCAACGGGTCAAATATGACCGTTGGACGGTCGACCGAGCGGTCGACCGGTAGGGTTATTTTGGCAAAATCTGCTGCCAATGGCTAGTTTTCAGATTTGCCTATAAATACCCCATTTGTAAGAGTTTTTCTCTAAGAATTTTTGGGCGAAATTTCCTGACTCTCTAGTGTTTTCACAGCAATTAAAAAGAAGTTTTAGTGCTTTCATTGAACAATCTATTTGGTGTTTTTGCTAGGGTTTGGAAATAAAAAAAAAAAGGTTTTTGGGAAAAGTTTTTGATTGAACTTCCTCATCTTGATTTCTATTATTTCCCAAGGATTTTCTTTGTGATTTCTGATTTCCATTCCTTTGATTTTCTCCACACTTGAGCTACATCTACTTTCTCTATCTATAGGATCTTTGTGTGGGAGAAAGAAATTGTTTGTGGTTGTTGTTTAGACCACTAAGTTGTAAACCCTATCTTAGCTTGGCTTTGTGCCTTTCCCTCATTGTGTTGAGGAAGTTGTGCTATTGGGTTGTATCCCTCAAGTTGTAAGGTGATCCTTGTATTGGTTTGTGGAAATCCCTCAAGTTGTGAGGTGATTGTTGTTGGCTTGGAGTTGTGCCTCAAGGAGGAGGTTGAGTTTGTAAGTAGAGGAGTTGGGTACTCCTTGTAATTGTGATTGCCCCAAATCCTCAGTGGAGGTTCCCTCGGTGGGAGTCCTTTGTTGACAAGCTAGTGGATTGGAAATCCTTCGTGTGTCGAAGGCGGGGATGTAGAGCTGGGTGCTCGAACCTCGGAACATATCTTATTATTTGCGCTTGATCCATTGGCTCTCTCTCTCTCTCTCTCTCTCTCTCTCTCTCTCTCTTTCTCTCTCTCTCTCTCTTTACTTTGTGCCTTGCATCATTTCACACTGTGCATTCATTTTTATATGCTTGGTTGTGTGTGCATCACTTGTTGATTGCACTTGAGTGTGTATTGCTATTAAGTTTTTAAATTCCGCATTTAGTTCATAGATTAGCATTATCACCTATTCACCCCCCCTTTAGGTGATTTCATGTCTCACTTGTGTTAAACCAAGAGAGCTTCATATAGCGCCTCAACTCTTCTTGAGAGGAATTTAGAGGAGATAGTCCAGAGCCCTTCACCAGGAATTCGGCTACACTCTTTGGTTACACTAAGTGTGTTGCATTTTATTTTTAATTTCGCATTATTTATCATTAGATTATCCATGCACCAATTCACCCCCTCTAGGTATACTTACAGTTAGTGCATGCCCACCCGTAGTGGACACCCTTATTTGCTAGGAGAGTCTAGTGAGTATGGCATAATAACTATGGATCCCTTATAACTCGTCGATGCAATCGCTGCCATACAAGCCCAACTAGCCAACCTGACCCAAACTGCAGCCCAGACTGGAGATAGGTTAGGTAGATTTGAAACTCGTCTCGAAAACTGCAATGAACATGAAGGAGAACGTAATCGTGTGGTACCATACCAAGGACGCGGTGAGCGAGACCCTGATAGTTAACTTTTAAAAGGTATCAAGATCGATGTCCTAACATTCGATGGACGCCATGATCCATAACTTTTTCTGGATTGGACTCAACAACTTGACAAGTACCTTACGTGGTATGATCTCCCTGAGCCCAGAAAAGTTAAGATTGCAGTTATGAAGTTAACCAGTCAAGCTAGCCAGTATTGGACTAACTAGGTGAACGTCTGTGCTGCTTGTGACCAAGAATCAATCAATACCTGGAGAAGAATGAAAGATGAACTTAAAGGAAAGTATGTGGCGCTATCGTTCAGTGCCCGTCTCATGGACAAGTGGCATCAATAAACTCAAGGCAACAAATCGGCACAAGAGTACGTGGAGAAGTTTGATGAGTTCTTCATTAGATGCAACTCATTAACACTGAAAGGTAAGCTCAAATCATATCTAGGTTTAGAGCCGGACTAATGGACGACTTGCGAACCGAACTTTTTGCTCGTGAAATCACCGAGCTCAAAAAGGCCTACACGTTAGTCCAAGATTTAGATGCGGCCAAGTCTAATTATGTTTCTAAGAGTCAGGTATAAACAACTAAGCCCAACTCAGGTTCGTACCCCAACTGTTTTCAAAGTCAAACTTCTTCCCACAAGGCAGATACTAAAGGTAAGAGTATCGAGAACAAAGGCAAAGGCATTGATAAAGAGTTTTCTAAGCTTACTCCCACAATTAAATGTTACAAGTGCCAGGGATATGGGCATGTAGCATCCAATTGCCCAACTCCAGTCAAAGTTACCTTAGTCAATGGGAAACCTGAAACAGTATCAGAATCAGAATCAGAGGATTTATTTTTCAGGGAGAAGAAGAAGAGTCTGATATGGACAATGATGCCACAGGTAATAGCATTGGTCTTAACTGCATTCAACCTACGACGTCGATTTATTTATCCATCGTCAGATGTGCCTTATGTTGTCCCAAAGGTCCATCGCTCTAGTTTTGATGATGATTAACTCATGTAGTTATAGTACTAATGATCTTGTGTTTATTTAGTCTCAGATATTTGATCAAGATTTTAGTAGGTGTTTAGTTTCAATAAAAGATTTGAAGTCAAGTTTTGGAGCTAGCACGTTGTTGATTCAAGAGCTCACGCATCAAGAGCGCATCAAGTACTCAAGAGGAGTCTAGCTCATTGATCAAGGTTTGGACCAAGATAGGAAGGAGAAGAAGATTTTCATGAGAAGATTTTCAAAAGACTTTGTCAGATTTTGTAAGTGTCAAAATTTTATTTTTAGATAAAATATAAATGATAGATTAATTGTGGAATGCTCAAGCTTATACATACACACACACACACAAAAGTTTGGTTTTCAAAAATACGATTTTTGTTTAAGCTTAAATTCTATGCCTCAAAATAGTTCACACGTTTGTAATATGTTTTGATTTTTTTCACACATATTTGTACTTCAAAGTATTTTAATGAACTTATTTTTGTGGATTTTATGGAGATTTTATGATATTTAAGATGTATTTTAAAAAGTTGTTTAAAACTATTTTTGGGCTGCTTGCGGTCGACCGACCGGTCGACCGAAGGTTGAGCCGGTCGACCGAGCGGTCGACCGACGTGCACAAGACATGCACAAGCTCCGGTGATTTGAGCTTGGTCGATTGACCGATTGACCGCCGTAGAGATCGGCCGATCGATCGGTCGACCGACTGAGTTTACAGAGCTCTCGGGTTTTCTCGGTCGACCGGGCAGCCGACCGCTCTGCTGATCTGCTCGACATTTCTTTAGTTTTCTGGTCATAACTTTTGATTCTTATATTCAATTAATATGATTTAAATTGAATTTTAAAGATAACTTTTAGGGCTACATTTCATATTCAATAATAATTTTCTGATTTAAATGTTAACAATGTCAAATATTGGGTTGAAGTCTGTTCTAGTTCTAAAAATAGTTTACAGTTTCTGATTTGATACCTTTTAGTATTTTATTGATAAAGTTCAATTGAGACCTGATATTGATTTGATTTAAGACTATATTAGAAAGAAGACTTCAATATCTACAACTTCATCCTATATATGTATTTCCAAATTCGAATGTTTTAGACCTCAAAACCGTACTCAAAGTTGACCCATTGCACAGAGGTTGGTCGACCGCCAGTGTCCAACGGTCAAAAATTTGACCGTTGGCCGGTCGACCGCCCGGTCGACCAACAGGCCATTCTGGCCAGTTTTTGAATCATAATGGCTAGTTTTTCTTGGCCTATAAATATGGGGTCTTTGGGTGAGTTTTTAACAAGATTTTTGGAGAGTTTTCAAGCTAGTTTTTCCTATCTATTTCAGAGGTTTTCTCCACTTGTTTTAGAGCCAATATTTCCATATCATAAGGAGAGTTTTTCAAGAGGGTTTTCAAAAGAGATTTCTTGAGTTTTTCCTCCACCATTCTATCTTATTTTCTCACACATACTTGAGCTATCCATTGCTATATCAATCCTATAGGAGAGTTGTTGTGAGAGTGTTTGCAGGTGATCAAAGTGTTGAGATCACCAAAGTTTTCATTTTTGTATTTGAGGAGGCGGACTTGCAGGTTCGCGTTGTTTTGAGTTCTTGTGGGAGCTTGGTGTAGAGGTGTGGCTTCAGCAAGCTAGTGTGCTTGCGTGTGTTGCTCTTGCAGGAACAAGAGAGGGACTAGTGAGTCCAAAGGAGTTCTAGTGTGAACTCGCTTGTAGGTGTTGCGACACTGAGTGATCCGGTGGGATCGATTTTAGTAGAAATCCTTCATAGTATTGAAGGCGGAGACGTACAAGGGTGCTCGAACCTCGAACAAATCTCCCGTGTTTGCATTTTCTCTCTCTATCTCTCACATGTGTTTATATCTTGCATGCTTATATTGCCTTTATCTTTATATGCTTGATATATCTTGTGCCTCATTGTTATATGTTTGGGATTGTTTGCTCACACTTATATTAAACTAAGAGAGCCATAGCGGCACCTCAACTCTTATCCAGAGGAATCTTGAGGAGATAGTCCACCCTTCATCGAGAATTCGGTAACACTCTTGTGTTATATCTTGTGTGTTTAGCTTAAGAATTTTTAGTTTGCATAAATAATTTTATTTCTGCATTAATTCATCATTAGATTAGCTAGTCACCAATTCACCCCCCTAGATGATTTCACCTTATCTCAACCCAAGGAGAAAGATGACTGGAGACAAACCACCTTGTTTCACATCATTAAGAAAATTTGCAGTAGGAGCTGCAAGACAATTGTAAACAGTGGAAGTTATATTAATGCTGTGTCGTCTACTATAATTGCCAAAATTGAGGTGAAATCTGAACCCCATCTGCACCCCTATAGAGTAACATGGATTAACTCTTCAGTACTGGAAGTCAAGCAAAGATGTCTTGTCCCAATAAACTTCGGTCTCTACAAGGACAAATTTGGTGAGATGTCGTATCTATGGATGTAGGTCACGTTATCCTTGGACAACCATGGCTATACGACAAGGATGTTACCATCTATGGTAGGTCAAACATGTGTCAATTCGAACGTGAAGGAAAGAAAATCAAGTTGTTACCGCATGAGCCTAAGGCTGAACCATCTGAACCAAAGCCTACTGCAGTGAAGAAAACTAACAATATCAGCTTGATTACTGCAAAATCTTTCAGTCAAGATGTAGAAAAATGAGCTTCCTTCGTGACCCTCACGACCAAGGAAATTACTAAGGAATTCAACACTGCGATCCCTCCTAAAGTCAAACCAGTGATTACGGCGTTCGCTGATGTGTTTCCTGAAGACCTCCCGGACAAGCTTCCACCGATGCGTGACATATAACACGCTATTGATCTAGTCCCAGGTGCTAGTCTTCCCAACTTGTCCCACTATAGAATGAACTGAGCATGTCGAACTCAAGAGGCAAGTTGATGAATTGATGAGAAAAGTTTTCATCCAAGAGAGCATGAGTCCTTGTACGATGCCCGCCCTCCTAACGCGCAAAAAAGATGGATCTTGGCGTATGTGTGTGGATAGCCATGCCATCAATAAGATAATAGTTAAATACGGTTTCCCCATTCCTAGACTGGACGATATTTTGGATATGATGTCTGGTGCCATTATTTTCTCTAAAATTGATCTCAAAAATGGTTATCATCAAATTCGCATCCGTCCCGGAGATGAATGAAAGACCCCCTTTAAAACGAATGATGGGTTGTATGAGTGGATGATCATGCCTTTTGGATTGACCATTCTCTGAGTACTTTCATGAGAGTGATGATGCAAGTACTACGTCCGTTTATGGGCAATTTTTTGTAGTGTACTTTAACAACATCCTCATTTACAGTCAATCTCGTGAGCAACACCTCGATCATCTACGTCAAATTTGTTCTATAATGAGGAAGGAAGAGTTGTACGCTAATCCTAAGAAGTGTTTTGGCCCAAAAGGTTACACTCTCCATTTGTTTAAAGTTTTGATGATAACAAACCAAATAAGAGCTATTTGGTACTAATAAGTTTGTTCAAGATAAGTTTCAGGTTAGTACCATTTTTGGAGGCCATTGCTTAGCTGTTGCAAGAACTTCTAGGTTCATGAAGCAAAGAAGGCATTTTGCACATCAAGGAAGGAACATAGAAGAGAAGGCTCTAGCAAGGCATCGCATGGCTCAAGACTTCAAGATTGGTCAAGATATTTCATTAGATTTGTTTCTAGTTTTATAGTTTTGTTAAAGAATAGTGAATAGGTTTGAAGCTCTATCACACACGTTTTTGCGCACATCGTATTTCCAAAAATATTCCTTATAAATATATGCAAAATATTTTGAGGTAATGCCTGGTAATTATAAACTCAATTTTTGTGTATTATACTAATTCAAATCAAAAATATTTTATTAAAAATCTATTCTCTTCAAAATTCTGTTTCTGTTTTGGCTTTTGACCTGAGCCGGTCGACTGCCCGGTCGGCCGATCTTGTGTCAGGTCAAGCCGGTCGACCGACCCAGTCGACCGAGGTTCTGACAACAGTGCGTATCCGTGTGCACGTTTCACGGTCGACCGGGCGGTCGACCGAAACCTGCCTGACTGAAAGACATTTGCTCTCTGTATTTTTCGGTCGACCAGGCGGTCGACCGAGAGTCGGCAACGGCTCTTATTTTTGAACTTCAGTCGACCGACCGGTCGACCGGGATAGCCGTTTGAACAGTAACGGCTATAATTTTAAACATGTTTTATTTTGTCTTTTTCTCTTTAATAAGTGTTTAAATATTATTTGCTGATCCTAATACCTTCTAATTAGCCTTAAGTGAGTTTTATCTCTAAATCCTAGCCCTCCCCTATAAATAGGGGTGTTTAGGGAGAGGTTGGTTACAAGAAAAATTTGCAAAAGTTTCAAAAGTTTAAGGTATTCAAAAGAGTTTGGTTTCTTGGTTTTGTGCTGAAATTCTCTCTCATTTTCTGAAGTGTTTTCAAAAACTCTCTGATTTCTTTTTCTTTTCTTCTTACACACAAGAGCTTCATTCCTACTCATTGTTCTCCAAGGATTTTTGTAAGGGAAGAGAGTTTTGCAAAGAGAGTTTGTGGTCTTTTGACTACCAAGAGAAAACTTGTACTTGTGATTGTGGAGTTGGGTACTCCGGTGTATTTGTAACATCTTTGTGAAGTTATAGTGGTTAGAAATCCTTCTGGGGAAGGCGGGGACGTAGAGCTGGGTGCTCGAACCTCGGAAAAATTCTCGGTGTTTGCGTTTGGTTTACTTGCTCTTGCTTCTTGCTTTACTTTCATTGCTCTTATTACTTGCTCTCAATCTTCATTGCAAAATTCATTTGTCTTCATTCATCTTGTCAATCATAGTCCCATACAATAAGGTTGCATTGCGCACCTCTAACTCATTTCAAGAGGAATCAGGAGGAAGGAGTTCAGAACCCTTTGCGGGGCATTCGGCTCTTAGTCTTGTTTTGGGCGATTGTTGCATCATATTTTAAATTGTGCATTGATTAGCATTATCACCTATTCACCCCCCCTGTAGGTGATTTTCAATTGGTATCAGAGCTTGGACTCTAGGTTTGGCTTAACATCCTTAGAGAGATCCTTAAAATTTGCTAATCAACATTTGCATTCCATCATTCATACACTAGTAAACATGGCCGATAACATCAAAACCCCTCCTAAATTTGATGGACTTAATTTCCCTATTTGGAAGGTTAGGATGACTATTTTCTTGCAATCTTTAGGTAGCTTAGTAGCTAAATCTTTGACCAAACCCTATGTAGTACCCGATAGTGATGAAAGTACGTGGATCGACTTTACCTTTAGAGAATATGAGGCTAACTCTAAGGCCCAAAATTCCCTCTTAACCGCCTTGAATGAGGACGACCTTACACGGGTAATACATTGCCAATCCGCCTATGAGATTTGGCAACATTTGTTGGTCACACACGAGGGGACTTCACAAGTTAAGAGAGCTAAGATAGATCTCTTAAGGTCCCAATATGAATCTTTTAAAATGATTGATGATGAATCAATTGATTGCATGATCACAAGGTTTACTAAAATCACTAATGCTCTTTCCTCTTTAGGTGATGATATCTCCAATGATCAAAAGGTACAAAAAGTGATTCGGGCTCTTCCTTCATCATGGGAGATAAAGGCCACCACCTTGAAAGAATTGAACGACAAGGATGAAATGGACCTTATTAGTCTCATTGGGAACTTAAAGACCCATGAGATGGAAAAGAAGGCAAGAGAAGAAGCCGCTCCGCCAAAGAAGAAATTCATAGCCTTCAAGTCTTCATCCACTCTTGATGACGATGAAGAAGATGAAGAAGAAGATGAGGAGCTCTCCCTTCTTGTGCGAAATGTCAAAAGGATGTACCGGAAGAACAAGCTCAACTTCCGAAGGAAATTCGAAGGTAAAGAGGAGAGAAGAATTATTTGCTACAATTGCCGAAAGCCCGGACATATCATGGCAGATTGCCCGGAGTTCAAGAAGAAGATGACTTCCTCCTTCAAGCCAAAGAAGCCGGTGGAAAAGAAAGCGTACAAAGAAACTTAGGATTCAGAAAGCGAGTCCGAAGAAGAGGTGGATACGGCGAACATGTGTTTCATGGCAAACACACCTAAGGTAACCCCACAACCTCTTAATGATGAAGAAGATGAATTAAGTAAAGAAGTTCTTGTACATGCTTTTGTTGAACTCTCCGAAATCTATGATAATAAAAAGATTGAATGCTCTAAATTGGAAAAGGAAGTTGCTTTTCTTAAAAATCAACTTGCTATGGTTTCTAAAGAAAAAGATGAACTTTCTTCCAATCTCATTTCTCTTCAAAAAGAATTTAGTGCTCACAAAGTTTCTTGCAAAGCAAAATTTCCTATGATTGATGAAAAAGAAATTTCTTCTTTAAAAACTAGAATGGTTGATTTTGAAAAAGTTTTGAAAGATTGTGCTTTTAACACAAAGAAACTTGAAGAAAAGTTTTCTAAAAAGCACACTTTTCATGTTAAAGATTCTCATGCCAAGATTCCTCATGCTCACACTACACACCATACTCATGCTAAATCCACATATGCTCACAAGTCTCACACTCACTATGCTTTTAAATATGGTAGAGTGTATAGATATACTTATTGTGGTAAAAATGGACATTTGGCTAAGTTTTGTTATGACCAAGTAAATAGATCAAATAATCTTGTTTGGGTTCATGGAACTAACTCTTTAGGACCCAAGAAAATGTGGGTACCAAAATCAAGTCCTAAATTATTTGATGTAGGTACACACCAAGGCTCCAAGACGTAAGGAGCGGTGGTACCTTGATAGTGGTTGTTCAAGATACATGACATGGGACATCAATAACTTTACAACCCTATCAAGGTACATGGAAGGTGGTACCGTCACCTTCGGGGATGACTCCAAGGGCACTATCATTGGTATAGGTAACATTCAAATTGGTGCATCTCCTATTATAGAAAATGTTGTTCTAATAGATGGCTTGAAACATAACTTGCTTAGTATTAGTCAACTTTGTGACCGTGAACTTAAAGTGGTTTTTGATGATTCTTCTTGCAAGATTTTTGATGTTAAATCCGATGATTGTATTCTTACCGGTTTTCGTGAAAATAATATTTATATCATTGACATGCTTAATTTAGATTGTTCTACTAAATGTTTGAATGCTTTTGATGAAAATTCTTGGCTTTGGCATAGAAGATTAGGACATGCATCTTTTGACCATCTTTCTAGGATTAATTCAAAGGAATTGGTGAAGGGTATTCCTTGCTTGAAGTTTGAGAAAGACCGCATTTGTGGTGCGTGCCAACTTGGGAAACAAACCAAGTCTTCCTTCAAACCAATCAAGGATATCATGTCAACTAGGCCTTTAGAATTAATTCATATGGATCTTTTTGGACCAACTAAAACTAAGAGCTTAAATGGTAGTAGATTTGCATTTGTTTTAGTTGATGATTTTTCCTGTTTCGCTTGGGTTTTCTTTTTGGAACACAAAGATCAAACTTTTTCTCATTTCAAAGTTTTTCGAAAAAGGGTTGAAAAAGAAAAAGGTTTTTCGATTTTGAAAATAAGGAGTGATAGAGGTGGTGAGTTTGTTAACCAACTCTTCATGACTTATTGTGATGAAAAGGGAATCAAGCATGAAATGTCTTGTCGTAGAACTCCACAACAAAATGGAGTTGTAGAAAGGAAAAATAGAACACTTCAAGAGATGGCTAGGACAATGATAAGTGAATATGACCTCCCTCAATACTTATGGGCCGAGGCCGTAAACACCGCATGCTATATTTCAAATCGTATTTATTTGTGCAAAAATTCTTCCAAAACATCTTTTGAAATGTATCATTCTAGGAAACCTAATGTTTCATATTTCAAAGTTTTTGGATGCAAGTGTTTTGTTTTGAATACTAAAGATAACTTGGGTAAATTTGATGCTAAGGCTTATGAAGCAATGTTTGTTGGATATTCTACTACTAGCAAAGCTTATAGAGTATTCAATAGATCTTCACTTACCATTGAAGAATCCATGCATGTTAAATTTGAAGAATCTAATGTGGTTGTTGAGAATGTTGTAGAGATCGACCCATTAGGTGAAGACATGGAGAGACTATCCATGAAGGACTCACCCGCTTAAGAAGAAAAGCAAGAACCTATTGGTGATGTTCAAGAGGATAAAGAGGAAAGCTCTCAACCGCTTCCTAAAGCTGGGAGATACGCTACAAATCATCCCAAGGAACTCATCTTAGGTGATGCATCTAAAGGGGTAACAACTCGCTCCAAACTCCATGACCTATGTGGTAACTTTGCTTTCATTTCTCATTTTGAACCCAAAAGCATCCTCAAATCCGAGGCAGACTCATATTGGTTGCTTGCCATGCAAGAGGAACTCAATCAATTTGAGCGCAACCAAGTTTGGCACCTTGTTCCTAGGCCCCACGATAGACCAATAATTGGTACTAAGTGAATCTTTAGAAACAAGATGGATGAGTCCGAAAATGTCATTAGGAATAAAGCTAGGTTAGTGGCCCAAGATTACACTCAAGTTGAGGGAATTGACTTTGAGGAGACTTTTGCACCCGTAGCACGGCTTGAAGCCATACGGATTACACTAGCTTTTGCATCTTTTAAAAATTTTAAACTTTTTCAAATGGATGTGAAAAGTGCATTTTTGAATGGTTTTATAAATGAAGAAGTTTATGTTGCTCAACCTCCCGGTTTTGTTGATCATGTTCATCCCGATTTTGTTTTTAAACTTGATAAAGCTTTGTATGGATTGAAACAAGCTCCAAGAGCTTGGTATGAAAGGCTTTCTAGTTTTCTCATTTCAAATGATTTTGTTAAAGGCAAAGTAGACACAACTCTTTTTACTAAGCATGTTGATAATGACATTTTAATTGTGCAAATTTATATTGATGATATAATTTTTGGTTCCACTAATTAGTTTTTATGCAAGGAGTTTGAAAAGGTCATGCAATGTGAGTTTGAAATGTCTTCTATGGGCGAATTGAATTTCTTTCTTGGACTTCAAATCAAGCAATTGCAAGATGGGAACTTCATATGTCAAGCCAAATACGCAAAGGAACTCGTAAAGAAGTTTGGACTTGAAGACTCTAAAGCTTGCAACTCTCCCATGGCAACTACAACCAAGCTTGATAAGGATGACCAAGGTAAAAATGTTGATATTAAATTATATAGAAGCATGATAGGTAGTCTTTTATATTTAACAGCAAGTAGGCCGGACATCATGTTTAGTGTGTGTCTTTGTGCTAGATTTCAATCGTGTCCTAAGGAGTCCCATCTTATTGCGGTAAAGCACATTATTCGTTATATTAAGGGCACAATTGGAATGGGTCTATGGTATCCGAAAATCGGAGAATTCTTAATGACGAGTTATTCGGATGCCGACTATGCGGGTTGTAGAGTAGATAGAAATAGTACTAGTGGGACATGTTAATTTCTTGATAATTGTCTTGTTTCATGGTCCTCTAGGAAACAAAATTCCGTAGCTCTCTCAATCGCCGAGGCGGAGTATGTTGCCGCGGGGGCTTGTTGTGCACAAGTCCTTTGGATGAAACATACTCTCCTTGATTATGATTTGCATTATAACCATATAAAAATATTTTGTGATAATACTATTACTATACATATGACTAAGAATGCAAATCAATATAGTAAGACCAAGCACATTGAGATTAGATATCACTTTCTTAGAGATCATTTTGAGAAAGGAGATATAGATATTGATTATGTTTCTACGGATTTGCAACTTGCCGATATTTTCACTAAACCACTTGATTTTGCTAGATTTTCCTTTATTTGTGGTGAACTTAATGTTTGTGTAATTGAATAAAAATGTTTTCTTAACCCTTTTTGATGTATGACAAAAAGGGGGAGAATGAGTTTATGTATGAAAATATGAGTTCATATGGTTTTGGTTCCATATGAGTTTATATATATGTTTTGTGTTCTTATGAATTCTTGTTTTAAGTTTAAAGTGTTTTTGCAAGTGTTTTATATTTCATGGTTTTTAGTCTTATGGTTTTGCTTGCAATCTACATTTTTTTGTTTGTTTATTATAGCATAATTTGAGGGAGAGCTTTCTCCTCCCCTATATTTTTGCTTATAGCCTATTTGTTTTGTCATCATCAAAAAGGGGGAGATTGTTGGCCTAAAAGGTTACACTCTCCATTTGTTTAAAGTTTTGATGATAACAAACCAAATAAGAGCTATTTGGTACTAATAAGTTTGTTCAAGATAAGTTTCAGGTTAGTACCATTTTTGGAGGCCATTGCTTAGCTGTTGCAAGAACTTCTAGGTTCATGAATCAAAGAAGGCATTTTGCACATCAAGGAAGGAACATAGAAGAGAAGGCTCTAGCAAGGCATCGCATGGCTCAAGACTTCAAGATTGGTCAAGATATTTCATTAGATTTGTTTCTAGTTTTATAGTTTTGTTAAAGAATAGTGAATAGGTTTGAAGCTCTATCACACACGTTTTTGCGCACATCGTATTTCCAAAAATATTCCTTATAAATATATGCAAAATATTTTGAGGTAATGCCTGGTAATTATAAACTCAATTTTTATGTATTATACTGATTCAAATCAAAATATTTTATTAAAAATCTATTCTCTTCAAAATTCTGTTTCTGTTTTGGCTTTTGACCTGAGTCGGTCGACCGCCAGGTCGGCCGATCCTGTGTCAGGTCAAGCCGGTCGACCGACCCAGTCGACTGAGGTTCTGACAATAGTGCGTATCCGTGTGCACGTTTCACGGTCGACCGGGCGGTCGACCGAAACCTGCCTGACTGAAAGACATTTGCTCTCTGTATTTTTCGGTCGACCGGGCGGTCGACCGAGAGCCGGCAACGGCTCTTATTTTTGAACTTTGGTCGACCGACCGGTCAACCAGGATAGCCGTTTGAACAGTAACGACTATAATTTTAAACATGTTTTATTTTGTCTTTTTCTCTTTAATAAGTGTTTAAATATTATTTGCTGATCCTAATACCTTCTAATTAGCCTTAAGTGAGTTTTATCTCTAAATCCTAGCCCTCTCCTATAAATAGGGGTGTTTAGGGAGAGGTTGGTTACAAGAAAAATTTGCAAAAGTTTCAAAAGTTTAAGGCATTCAAAAGAGTTTGGTTTCTTGGTTTTGTGCTGAAATTCTCTCTCATTTTCTGAAGTGTTTTCAAGAACTCTCTGATTTTTTTTCTTTTCTTCTTACACACAAGAGCTTCATTCCTACTCATTGTTCTACAAGGATTTTTATAAGGGAAGAGAGTTTTGCAAAAGAGAGTTTGTGGTCTTTTGACTACCAAGAGAGAACTTGTACTTGTGATTGTGGAGTTGGGTACTCCGGTGTATTTGTAACATCTTTGTGAAGTTATAGTGGTTAGAAATCCTTCTGGGGAAGGCGGGGACGTAGAGCTGGGTGCTCGAACCTCGGAAAAATTCTCGGTGTTTGCATTTGGTTTACATGCTCTTACTTCTTGCTTTACTTTCATTGCTCTTATTACTTGCTCTCAATCTTCATTGCAAAATTCATTTGTTTTCATTCATCTTGTCAATCATAGTCCCATACAATAAGGTTGCATTGCGCACCTCCAACTCATTTCAAGAGGAATTAGGAGGAAGGAGTTCAGAACCCTTTGCGGGGAATTCGGCTCTTAGTCTTATTTTGGACGATTGTTGCATCATATTTTAAATTATGCATTGATTAGCATTATCACCTATTCACCCCCCTCTAGGTGATTTTCAAAGTGCACCATTCTCTCTTCACAAGTTCAATACGTCAAATTTGTAATATCTGCTGATGGAGATTCTGTGGATCCTGAGAAGATTAGAGCCATTGAGGAATGGCCCGAGCCTAAGACGATTCATTATGTAAGAAGTTTTCACGGACTTGCTACCTTCTATCGTCAGTTCATTAATGGATTTAGCACTGTCATGGCTCCAATCACTGACTGTTTGAAGAAGGGAGAATTCAACTGGTCTCCTGTTACCACGAAGGCATTTGTGGAGATCAAGAAGAGAATGGTCAGCACTCCTGTTATGTGTCTCCCTGATTTTTTTTAAAGCCTTTGAAGTAGCGTGTGACGCATCAGAAATTGAAATAGGCAGAGTCCTCGCTCAAGAAGGTCATCTAGTTGCTTACTTCAGTGAGAAACTGAATGATGCCTGACAATGATATTTCACTTGATAAGGAATTCTATGCACTGATTTAGGCACTACGCTATTGGCGTTATTTACTTTTGCCATATGAGTTCGTTCTCTTCTCTAATCATGAGACCCTAAAGTACATCTACTCTTAAAAGAAGTTGAATGTGTGACATGGGCGATGGATTGAGTTCCTTCATGACTATATGTTCACTCTATGCCACAAAGCGAGAGTAGAAAACAAAGCCGCTGATGCCCTCAGCCACCGTATTTTCATTTTGACCAAGATGTCCATAGTGGTAAATAGTTTTGAGAAGATAAAAGATGAATACTAGATGTGTCCCGATTTTTGTGACATATACACCATATTGATGATGGATCGACTCAAGAAGTGGATGGTTATACCCTACATGATGGATATATCTTTCTAGGCCAAAAGTTATGCATCCCTAGAACCTCCCTTATGGAATTTCTTGTGTGGGAATTGCATGCCGGTAGTCTAGACAGGCATTTCGTGAATTAGAAGACTATAGAAGCCGTTGAGTATCGGTTCTATTGGCCAGGGTTGAAACGTGTCGTTGCCAAACATGTTGGAAGGTGTCACACCTGTCAGCTCGCGAAGCAACAGAAACAGAACACCGGTTTATACACTCCACTACCGATCCCAAATTGCCCATAGCAGGATGTTAGTGTGGACTTTGTGTTAGGACTCCTGAAAACTCTTAGAAAGAATGATTCAGTCCTAGTTGTCGTGGACCACTTTTCTAAAATGGCCCACTTCTTGCCTTGCTCCCGTACTTCTGACGCCTCTAGAGTGGCCAAAATCTTTTTTGATTGGCGTCATTAAACTGCACGGTCTACCTAAGACCATTGTGTCCGACAGAGATGTTAAGTTCACTAGTTATTTCTGGAAGACCCTTTTGCAATGTTAGGGACGAAATTGAAAATCTCCACTACTTTTCACCCTCAGACCGACGGCTAAACTGAGGTTGTGAATAGAAGTCTAGGAAATTTACTGCGTACCCTTGTTGGCGAACATATTGGAAGTTGGGATCTAAAGTTGTCTACTGCCGAGTTTGCATATAATTCATCAGTTAATAGGACAACAGGTAAAAGTCTACATGAAATAGTATATGGTTTTAGGCCTAGGTAGCCCATTAATCTCATTCCTATGGTTGACTAGTATAGAGTCTCTGAGTCTGCATCCTCCTTTGCCACGAATATGCATGAGTTGCACAAAGTCATCAGTGATAAAATTAAATAAAGTAACTTTGACTACACGCTACGAGCTGATGTTAGAAAAAAATTTAAAACTTCTGATATTGGCGACCTTGTGATGGTCCTAATTCGTCAGGAATGGTTTCCTCTAGGGACTGTTAAAAAATTACATGCTTGTAGTGCTGGACCATTCAAAATCTTAACAAAACTTAACGATAATGCTTATGTTATTGATCTTCCTGAAGATTTTGAAATTAATCCTACTTTCAATATTGAGGGATCTAGTAGAATACAAAGGTCCAAATTTTAACCCCAACAACCCATTGATTGATGAGCCTACCCCTGAGCCATTTTCTGAGGGACCCCCACTTCCCCCACTCCTAGATATCGGTCCTAATACATCAGAGAATATTGATAAAATCTTAGATGATGAAATTATCTCCACAAGAGATGGTGGAACTCGATGGTATCTGATATGCTGGAAAGAAAAGTCACCTGCTGAGGATAGGTGGTTGGATCGCAGTGAGTTGCAGCAGATTGATCCAGATCTGTTGGTGTACTATGAAAGCTCCTTCACAAGTGACTCGATGGGGTCGAGTTCTCTCCCACCTGGGGAGAATGATGAGGACATGGCATCAGCGCGCCCAAAGAGGAGATTCGATCATGTGTATCAGCGCAGGAGGCGTCATGCTGCATCTTTTTGGATTTAACTGGAGTCTGTAATTTCAGCTGGAGACTGTATTTTCTTTTAGTATTATTCATCTTATTTATTTTCAGTGTTTTAGTACCACATGGTTGTGAGGGAAAACTCCAGTGATTGTAAACCTATTTAATTAGCTTTGATTGAAATAAATAAACAATACACTCTTGATTAATGAATTGTTGGATTTTCTTTTGAAAATTTAATTATGAAGTTGGAGTGTGAAATTCATTTCAGATAGGATTTATGTGCGAAGCTAGATCCTAGTTATCTCTTATCTTTTATCTCTTTATCTCCAATTACAAATCCCCACACTACAATTTTCCAATCCAATTACAAAACACTTGCAAACCCAATCCAATTACAAAAATAAGCACAGAATCCCTCATCCAAAGCTTCAGCCAAAGCGAACCCACTTATCCACTTACAACCTTTAATGGTTCTAAATCCAATCTTCTCCACGTCAAGGTCCTACCTGTAAACAAACCCAAAAAAAAAAAAAAGAGAAAGAAAGAAGCCAAGAGCCTTTCCCCCCACGTGACCCACCCCTGTCTTCTCCATCCCTGTTTCATCTACCAACAAACCACCCACCAGAAAATTCTTTTCAAATTCAGCCATAGAGTTGCCTCCACCCTTCCACCAAACCCTGGCAAATCAACCCATCAGCCTTCCCCATTCTCCCTCCTGTGTGCGCCAACACTCCAAGCAACAGAAGTGCCACCTGATTCTCCCCTCTCTTCTTGGCAAGAGTTAATTTCCCTCCAACAACTTTCGGCTACAACTATTTTACAATTAACAAGCACAGATCTTCTTTCCCAACAGCAAAAACTCCACCCCCTCTCTCTGTTAATTCCTCCACAGCCAAACAACAAACACTCCAACCTCCATCAACCTCCTAGCAGCCCAAGACAACCCCAAGCATTTAACCACAAATCATAGGACCAAAGGGACACCCACTTGCTCCCTCTTCACTGTTCTATGTGTACCAGGCCCCATGGGCAGCAACAGCCTGGCGTTCCCACCTCCTTTCCATCCGCGTGTGCGCCGGCGCCTCCTCCAAACAATCAGTAGGTGACCTCTGGGGTGTAATTAAGCCTGAAACCACCACAACGAGTACAAATTCAGATCAGATTAGTATCATCAAAATAAATCAGCAAGGCATCAAAACCTGAGAGCTGAAATACACCTAGAGGGGGGGTGAATAGGTATAAGGCTAATCTAGTGAGAAATAATACAGAATTCAAAACTAAATGCAACACACTTAGTGTAACCAAAGAGTGTAGCCGAATTCCCGGTGAAGGGCTCTGGACTATCTCCTCTAAATTCCTCTAAATAAGAGTTGAGGTGCTATATGAAGCTCTCTTGGTTCAACACAAGTGAGGCACACAAACAAACAATACCAAGCATATATATGATATGACAATATGATATAATGCACAATGTAAGAGAGAGAGAGAGAGTTAGAGAAAGTAGATCAAACGCAAATACCGAGATATGTTTCGAGGTTCGAGCACACAACTCTACTTCCCCACCTTCACACGAAAGGATTTTCACTAACTCGTTGATTGGTAGTGAAAAGTGCATTTTTATCATCATATTTACCATCACATTTTCATATTTATTCATATAACTCTGCACATTTATTAAGATTTTGTGATTTATTGTGTGCAGGCCTTGGGTAATAAAAAAATAAAGAAATAAAAGCCTGAATGAAGCCCAGAAGCCCAAAAGCCTATGTGCAAGCCCATGTGCAAAAATTGTAGTAATTTAGAAGTTTCTTAACCTAATCTAAACTTAGATTTTTAAATTCTTTATTTAAAATCTAAGGGAGGAAAAGGAAGGATAAGAAAGAACTCCTAATTGCTAAAAGAAGAGGGAAGGGATAGACTTCTACTCAACCCTAGTTGCTTGCAAGACAATCCTAAAGATAAAAGAAGAAGAGTTTAAAGATAAATTCGGATTCAGACTGTACATGTTTTAGTATTCAGATCATAACTTTTGCTACAGATATTCAAATCCAATGGTTTAAGATGCTCCAGAAAGAAGACTTGAAGACCTACAACTCTTATGTTGATTAAACTTTCCAATTCAATCCTTAGATAAGACAAATTCTGTGATCAACATGATAACAAGTTGCAGGATAGAGTTGTACTGGGACTCTACTTCTTCCAGCTCCTATAAATACCCCTGCAGAGCAACAGAGAAGGGCACACAGAAAATACAGAGAAAATTCTAGGTTTTTAGGCTAACTTGTTGTTTAGGTTAGGTTTCTTTTTGTAATTTTTGTAATTGAGAGTGGAGGAAGCTTTCATGGAGGAAGGAGTCCATGCTTGTACTGAGGTGACAGCGGTGTAAGCCTACTTTTCTTCCATTGTTAATGAAATCCACTTGAGGTTTGTTTTATTTTATGTTCTTTTATTCTTGTTTAATCTTGTGTTTCCCTCCCTGAGGATCACGACCCGCATAGCCTTGCTACCGCGGATTAGTATTGAGAACCTCGCACACTTTTAATTCTCAGATCTAATATTCAAATTTTGTGTGCAGGAAAACTCAGTCAACAAATTGGCGCCGTTGCCGGGGACACAGAAAGCGTCCAACGAAGAGCCAAGGGCCAAAAGCTAGGGTTTAGGTTTTTCTTCTAGGTTAGATTTTCTTTCCTCCTTTGTAATTTTTTATTTTCTTTTTGTAAAAGCTGAGAGGAGATGATGTATTCATGGAGGAAGGGATATGCTTGTACTGAGGTGACAGCGGTGTAAGCCTACTTTTCTTCCATTGTTAATGAAATCCACTTGAGGTTTGTTTTATTTTATGTTCTTTTATTCTTGTTTAATCTTGTGTTTCTTTTGTTCTTATTTTCTTCTATTTTCTGTCTAATGTCTTGTGAACCATGAGACCTAAATGCGTTGAGACTGCCTAGCCGAAGAAGAGCCCTTGATGGCTTATGGAGATGAAAAAGCTTTCTCTTGCCATTATTTTCTTTTCGTAGTGTAGATCGTGAAGGTGGACGATCCTATACGCCATACTTGTACGCCTTCCAAGAAAAGGTAAGTCGTCGCAACGGTTCAACGGTAAGCAGACTGAAGAGGTAGGTATGTATAGTTTTTAGTTTTCTTTCTTTCTAATTCTAGTTTAGATCTCCATCTCTCTCCAATTTCTTTTCTTTCCACTTCATTGTAAATACCACTGTAACTAATAAAATAAAAAAAAAAGAGATAACTTACTTAAACGCTTCCATCGCTAGTCCCTCCCTGAGGATCACGACCCGCATAGCCACTGCTACCGCGGATTCGAATTGAGAACCTTGCACAACTTATTCTAAATCTAATATCTTTATTTTTGTGTGCAGGTAAAAACTTGATCAAACAAATTGGCGCCGTTGCCGGGGAGAGACGGTAAGTTTTTCTCTAAATAAAAAAAATTAACTAATTATTCTTTTATTCTTTTCTGTTTGCAGGTTTGGAGAACAGGAAACAGCAACAGAAGTGGACATATAGCAACTCTGTGCCTCTGCCCTCGAAGGCAGAGCAGCAGAGCCTGCTACTTTGCCGCAGAAACGTGGCAATAGCCGCGGATCCGCGGCAATAGCAGTGAATTACTGACTCAGTTTTCTGCAGGTTACTGAAATTTGCAAATACTGTTTACTGCTTTGTTGATTTTGTTCTGTGATAAACCTGTATACTGCTAATTAAATCAACAGTAAAAAATTTGTTGTTAATGATAAAAATTGATTAGATGTTTGCATATCAGGCACGTGTCTTTTCAATTCATTTATTTTTACTGTTGAAGAGTGCTGGAGCAAGGTACGTACGCATTGCATGTAGAATAGGACTGATCTCTTGGTTGATTTTCTGCTTTGAGTGAATCTTATCTACTTATCTTGTACACTTGCACTAATTCATCTTAAGGGCATAACCCATTAACAAGATAAGGTGGGGATTTCATCACCCTTCCTTAGCCCAAAAATCATATCCCGAGCACTCACTAACCCAAGCCTAACTTAAAAATTAGTAGACGTTGGCCCTAGGGACATCTCGGACTCAATAGGAGATTATCCTAAGGGGGAACAGTGCTGGAAGTTGACTCTTGTCAAATCAGTGTCTAGGAAAGGGATTGAGGGCCGAAAGCCCGAAGATTGGTGGTTATTTAATTAAGGAACGTCTTTGACGGAAAACCTCCCACCACTCTTGCCCTGACCTGGCTGATTAACTTGTGGTCAAAGTCTGCACCTTACCTCCCGTGGACAGTCTAACCAGTTAGGAGTCGTCTAGGTCATAGGTCTACCCTAACTTAGGTTAGAATTTTTTTTTTTGTGTTTATTTGTTTGTTTTCTTTTTCTTTGTTTGTGTTGGTGTGATATGGCATATAATAATAATTCCAATTTTAATCCATATTACACACCTAACTATTATTCGGATATTACCAACCCGGCATATCATAACTTTGACCAATCTAGTGTGCCGGAATGGTCTTATCCGAATGAATATAGCCCACACCCTCCATCTTATGACTATAATTTCCATAATAATTTCAACTCGTCACAGAGTTCATGGGGTTTCGAGTCCCCCGAGTCTAATTCTCAACCAAATTGTCCGTCATATCCATCTAGTCCACATTCTTTCAATGATTCATACTTGGATCCCCCATTCAGAATAGATTACCATCTATCGGGGAAATGATAAGTATGCATGAGTCCAAGCAACAATTACCATCAATCGCAGACATGATTATGCGTGAGTCCACCGACTCACAACTTCATCCCGATTACACTTCATCTTTTCAAGTCCAATCACAGCATGATGCACCTATCGACTATGAAAGGATGCTTGCAGCCATGACTCAGGCTAGATTAGCCCGTGATCGTGAAATAGATCTGATGGTTCAATCTTTACGTTCTCACAGTTCGGCCATTTCCAATATCATTGACCACTCTCGTAGAGCTGACGAACCAAGTTGCTTTGGACAACGAGATTCTATTTCAGTGCCATCATTTGAACTTGCCGAAACTCCAATTATTGATAATATGGCAAGTTTCTCTTTTCCTGAAATAGAACTTGAGCATGAATATGATCATGATCTTCCACTCGATGATTCAATTTTATTTCCTGATTCAATAATGACTCCAGTGTCTCAACTTGATTTCACTTTTCCTGAGTCAACATTGGATCCTGTTCCAATTCATCATGAAATTGAATCACCCATTTTAGATGATCATATCGAACTTGACCAATTTTACAATCTTGAAAATCCTATGGATAAATTGGCAAGTTCTTTTTATTACATTGAACCCAATGAGATATGTGACCTAGATTCTCAAATCTATGATCAAGTTCAAATTCCTGAATCATTATTGCCTCCTGTTCTGTTACCTGAATTAGGTAATATTTTAGAGTCAGTTTTGATTCCCACACCTATCATTCCTGAACTTGAATCACCAACATTGAGTCACATGCCATTGTGGGAAGATGATTGTGGACTTGAGCTTAAACTTATTGATTTGGACCTACTTCCTGAACTTAGTCTGACTCCTGAGCCCTTACTTGATTTGAGCTTCTTCACTGAGTCGGTATTCGTTCCCGCACCTATAATGTCCAAGTCAATAATTCCATCTTTCCATACTCCATTTTGGGACAAGGAGGTTGACACAATTAACTCTGAAATTTATTATGAAATTTGGAAATTTGATGGGGTGGAAATTCTAAAAAATGATAATACATACATTTTAGTGGGTTATACAAGAAAAATCACTGGTGGGTTCCCCCGAATTCCACAAAAAGTTGATTGGGCCGCATTTCGTGGACCAATTAGACCACCATCGGAACCACCACCTTGAGGTAACTTCTGCCTTCCCTTGTTCTTTTTCATGCATATATGCATTCATTCATACATTGAGGACAATGCATGAGATAAGTGTGGGGGTAGGCTTTACTAACATACTAACATAGGTAAAAACTAACAAAAATCTGCTAATAAAAAAAATCTGAAAAAAAATTATTATAAAAAGGACAATATTTTGACTTATCTTTTGAAAGAAATCTAAGTTAATCTTAAGAATTAGGAAAATCATGATTAGGATTTCTAAAAACTTGGTCAAAATAAATAAATTGTTGAATTTTTAGGTATAGGAGGAGAAATTGAATAAGTAGTTAGTCATGATTTTTACCTTAATGAAATTTGCATACCTAATGCATATATAGGATTCTAAGACGAAGACCTTTGTGCCTCATATATATAAAAAAATAAAAAAATAAAAAAAAAGAAAATCACTAATTAAGCTGGATACATGTGCCTCAAGAAGCATAAGTATTCACGCCCAAAGGTGAGTAATAAATAAAATAAAGCTCTTAGTTTTGTGGCCTAGTTCACTCGAATTTGAGTCCGCGGGGTGTTTTCTCACCTGGTGCCCTAAAGCCGACCGGTTTGGGAGCCACAGACTTTAAATTCGCTACATGGGTGGATTAGAAAGCCTAAGAAGACTAAGAAATATAATATATCTATTAACACATCTAATAATCAATTAGTTAGGTAAGAGGGCCTCAAGAAGCCTTGATGCTTACACGAAAGAAAATTAGATGAGTTATACATATTAAAAAAAAAAGAAGAAAAAAATAAAGAGGCATGAAAGTCCAAGTTAAGGAATTCCTAGTAAAAATTCATAAGGATGCATATGATTTTTGGTAACGAAAAAGACTATACACAAAATTCAATTTTGATCCTTACTTTAAAATGAAAACAATTTACTTTATCAAGACTAAGTTTAAGAATGAATAAAATGATGATCCTAAAAACTTATAGATTACTTAGTCTTTTCAAAAGTATTTCAAATATTTCCTTTTTATGGATTTTGTGGGTGCAATCCGCTGAAAACCCTCACGAGACAACACTCGTCCTCTAGGGTAACCTAAGGGTTTAACGGCTTGTTGCACGTGCTAAGTGCAATCGTGATTCCTACGAAAGTGAGTTAGGTTAGATTAATTTTTCTTTTCTTTTTCTCTTTAATTTTTACTCGAGGACGAGCAAAAAGATAAGTGTAGGGGTGTGATTGGTAGTGAAAAGTGCATTTTTATCATCATATTTACCATCACATTTTCATATTTATTCATATAACTCTGCACATTTATTAAGATTTTGTGATTTATTGTGTGCAGGCCTTGGGTAATAAAAAAATAAAGAAATAAAAGCCTGAATGAAGCCCAGAAGCCCAAAAGCCTATGTGCAAGCCCATGTGCAAAAATTGTAGTAATTTAGAAGTTTCTTAACCTAATCTAAACTTAGATTTTTAAATTCTTTATTTAAAATCTAAGGGAGGAAAAGGAAGGATAAGAAAGAACTCCTAATTGCTAAAAGAAGAGGGAAGGGATAGACTTCTACTCACCCTAGTTGCTTGCAAGACAATCCTAAAGATAAAAGAAGAAGAGTTTAAAGATAAATTCGGATTCAGACTGTACATGTTTTAGTATTCAGATCATAACGTTTGCTACAGATATTCAAATCCGATGGTTTAAGATGCTCCAGAAAGAAGACTTGAAGACCTACAACTCTTATGTTGATCAAACTTTCCAATTCAATCCTCAGATAAGACAAATTCTGTGATCAACATGATAACAAGTTGCAAGATAGAGTTGTACTAGGACTCTACTTCTTCCAGCTCCTATAAATACCCCTGCAGAGCAACAGAGAAGGGCACACAGAAAATACAGAGAAAATTCTAGGTTTTTAGGCTAACTTGTTGTTTAGGTTAGGTTTTTCTTTTTGTAATTTTTGTAATTGAGAGTGGAGGAAGCTTTCATGGAGGAAGGAGTCCATGCTTGTACTGAGGTGACAGCGGTGTAAGCCTACTTTTCTTCCATTGTTAATGAAATCCACTTGAGGTTTGTTTTATTTTATGTTCTTTTATTCTTGTTTAATCTTGTGTTTCTTTTGTTCTTATTTTCTTCTATTTTCTGTCTAATGTCTTGTGAACCATGAGACCTAAATGCGTTGAGACTGCCTAGCCGAAGAAGAGCCCTTGATGGCTTATGGAGATGAAAAAGCTTTCTCTTGCCATTATTTTCTTTTCGTAGTGTAGATCGTGAAGGTGGACGATCCTATACGCCATACTTGTACGCCTTCCAAGAAAAGGTAAGTCGTCGCAACGGTTCAACGGTAAGCAGACTGAAGAGGTAGGTATGTATAGTTTTTAGTTTTCTTCCTTTCTAATTCTAGTTTAGATCTCCATCTCTCTCCAATTTCTTTTCTTTCCACTTCATTGTAAATACCACTGTAACTAATAAATAAAAAAAAAGAGATAACTTACTTAAATGCTTCCATCGCTAGTCCCTCCCTGAGGATCACGACCCGCATAGCCACTGCTACCGCGGATTCGAATTGAGAACCTTGCACAACTTATTCTAAATCTAATATCTTTATTTTTGTGTGCAGGTAAAAACTCAATCA